>JAHZNE010001737.1:0-11272 GCA_027744055.1 Callyntrura sp. NNG-2020
GAGGATGACTCAACAGTTTCATTTCCAACGAAGGATTCTCTCTGCGCGGCGTAGCCCCAAAAAGCAGGATTTTTTTTGTTCATCTGTGTGTATGTGTGTGTGCGCAACTGTCCCACACGTCGTTGTCGTCAGGTGTACGCGAATAAAATGAGCGATGCTTTTTTTAAATAGAAGAATCAATTTTGTTTGGTTGGGAAAAAACACAAATCGCCCAAAAAAAAAGAAACCCTAACATGTGCACGACAAATTTATAATTCTGCAATTTATTTTTTTTTTATTTTTGCATCAGTCAGTAGGATGATGTGCCAATTTTTACAAAGTGACATTATTAGTCTAGGTAAATATTTTGGCATAGAATTTGACTGCACAAAAGGATAAAAAGAAAAGGGTAAACATATTAGAAACAACAATACTAAATTATCCTGCAATACTTCTTTTGACAGTAATGGACAGCGTGTTCGAAAATAATGCTTATTAATGTCCCTCCGAATATTAAGATTGTCAGAGGAGAGCTTCTCTCTCTCTCTCTCTCCTTCTCTTTCGCTCTTTCTTGAAAAATAATTTTGTAAAGGCTCGAGCCTAATTCATATTTTCAATTTGTGTGCCCACTCATTTGTTTCGAATGATGTGTTGTAGGTATTTCTATTCTTCGACAACTTTGTCATTTAGGTGGGTCCTCCGGGGATCAATACCCTTTATGTATTTATGCACACATATTCTATGCAATCAGGTGTCACTAAGTCTACACGTCTTTTAACTAGTCGTAGTAGGAACGCAGTGTTTCAGCAATGTTGCCAATGTTATTAACACCCCCTGTCTTACAATGACCATTTAAATGGCGATAAAACAAACGACATCATTAACAGTCTTCTACAATTGACGAAAACAACTCCTTACTACTGTGACGTGCCTATATTATGGAAGCAAATAAAAGACCAGCATTTTTTTTCGTATCGTTTGCAAAAGTGCAAGAAACGACACTACAGCAGCCGCCATAGAAAAGCAGTGCTCAAGTGTTCCCCCCCCCAGAGAACCCCGTTGTAGGTTTGTTTTGATAGGGGGATTTGTATTTGAGTGTTTGCATTTCATTTGAAAATAGAATTTAAATTCGTCATGCAATCTACAGAGCAGAGACATAGAAACCCCACATAACGTACACGCACACACGTGACGTGTTATTTATAGTTGTATTAAACATCATTGCCCTCGGCGACGATTTCTTTTTTTCACGGATGTGTTCACCCGCAGCCTCTTTCCCTTTCAGTTTACTTACTCAACCGTGCACTTTAGCTGTTTTACAATTAGTAAAAGTGGCGCTTGTTGATGTTGATTGAACAAAACGGTGTGTCCTCTCTTTCATCTCGGCAGAGAGCAGCGACTCGCCAAAACAGTAGTAACTCAAATTTCTTAAGCTGCTACTACTCCTGCTTTGCTTGTCGTTATCGTCAACAGACCAGCAGCAGCAGGAGCAGGAGCAAGAGAAGATCACAAAACCAGCAGCAGTAGAAAAAAGAAGGACACGGAAGACTAAAACTGTTACTACTTAAATACTTTAAAAATATTCCGATGATATGCAATGTAAAGTGGTTGTATCTACACGCTTTTCCCTCCCGCCGTGTTTTGCAAACCTGTTGACACATCAGTGCTGTTGATCCCTCTCACATTTGGCAAGTCAATCGCACACGCTCAACAGAGGAGAAACAGAAAAGATAAAAATAATCCAACATGATGTAGGTATGCAGTAAAACAAGAAGATACAGATGGCCTAGAAGAAGTAATAATAATAATAATAATAATAATAATAATAATAATATGCCGGTAGAGTAGTGCAGAAAAGAATGCCATCGCGTTATTCGCGTTCGTATTCAGCAATAAAAATAATTTCGAACAGAAAAGGCATTTTCGTCTTGTCGTGAGCCTGATAGGAGGATTATTGTCAGTCAAAGTACCTTTTAATATTTTATTTTATGTGGGGTGTACGTACCTGGCAAACGACGTAAGTACGATACCCCCAGAGGAAAGTTTTCTTCGGGGTGCCATAATAGAAGCGTCATTATTTTACCTGACGCATTATTTATTTATTTATTTATTTATTTATTAGCTGAGTGGCTAAATCACAAAAAAAGAATCGGTGAATAGGAAAGTTAGTATTCATCCGTGATTCATGTAGAACAAGAATGTAATATTTATATTCGTAAACAATAAAATAGCCTGAGGGAAGAAGTATTAGAAATGTGCCGATAATTACACGTCGTTGTTTTTACAAGCAGATCATTAATTATTATGATTTTGTAAAAAGCCACAAGTAAAATTGGTACATTCATAATAGAAGCCGAAGAGAGAGAGAGAGAGAGAGAGAGAGAAAAAAAGAAAATTGAAATGATGTTGACACGGACACGAAACACCTATTATTTGTCTGTTTTAAAATTGCAGTCTCATGCCTTCCCATTTCACACAGAGAAATTACTTTTACTAAATTTTAAAACCTACAATGTTCTCTTTGTACATGTTTTCTATTCCTGTCGTTATTTATGCTGAGTAAATAAAGTTTCTTTATGCGTTAAATATGCTTGATTCGAGGTTTTTTTTGCGAAAAAAAAGCGGCCAATAAACTGTGACCGGTTTTGTTGTTCAACACAATCAGTTCTTTTACTTTCGATTGAAATGAGTGCTTTAGTGGTGGACGTTTGAGGACGTGGCTGTTTTCACGATACAAGTTCCATTTTGAATTGTTTAACCTACGAAAGTCAGAAAAAAGCGTGCAGAAGCTAAAGCAATTTTAAAAATTGGGAAAAAAGTTAATTGGACGCCGGGGTACTAGTGTTTGTGTTATTGTCGTTGTCATCTATTGTGACAGACAGTACTGAACATCGTAATAGCCGAGGTCGAGGTTGAAAGAGAGAGAGAGAGAGAGAGAGAGAGAGAGGAAAAAATGCACGCTACAAGGGGACATTCTGTTTTGTGTAGTGTACTTACACACATGCAATTAAACAAGTCATTTTCCTTTACCTTCATCATGAATATCGTTTGCATGTTCCATACTGCACCTCTCTCTCTCTCTCTCATAGTTTAACTTAGCATTACCATTACGCCACCATTATTTCCACAACCAGGTAAAAAAGACAATAAAAATATCCACGTTAATGTAGCCATTGTTATCATTGTATGACCATCATAGAAACGTACATATTTTTCTGCCCTTCTTAACATGTAACTTGCTCATTATTCAAGGAAAAGTCCAGAAAATGTGTTTTACCCAATCAACCTAAAAATTTAGCTAGGTGTATTTATTTGCCTTAAAAACTTTTGCAACGTTACAAGGTCAGTCCAGATTAAAAATTTTATGTGGGGTTGCATACATGTAATCCTTTCCTGAGTAGTTTCTATACTGCGTGCGCAAAAATTCATAATAATAATAATAATAATAAGTGAGGCAGATGAGGTTATGACGCTGTTGCTGCTGGAGAAGATGGTGCGATGGAGAGATGTTTTTAAACATCACATAATCACATATTTGAGTAGGAGTAGGCATTATTAAGCATTATTATGATTACTTGAACAAACTTGGTTGATTCTCCGAGGCTCCGTGCAATGTGCAAATTTATTTAGCATTTATTTACGGGGTGCACACTTAAGATATCCAACTACTCAGCCGTACAATTAACATGAATATGTAATAAAGAGAAATGGAGAAACGGCAGGTTTTTACGGATTTTTACAACATGAAGAAAAACTGGTCTTGGAAAAGTAAACTTTGGGCAGAAGTCGCATCTCCCTATATTATGGACGGTGGACACATCTCTGCACTCACACGTACGATACAAATAAAGAGCCACGACGCAGTGTATTGTTCCAATCCGGGGCTGTCGGAATACTACAGTAAAAAGTGAATACGAAATAGTCGCAGAGGTAAACGTATTACACACTTGAGCGCTTTTCTAAGAGAATCGGTTTACTACAGGTGTAATGGCGGAGCGTCGGTACATGAAATTAAGAAATGGGTTGGATGGACGTACTCTCTCAGGAGAGGGTTGTTTCACGATTTAGAGAAGTTGATTTTGATTATGACTGTTCAAGTCATACGCTGTATTGGGGGATAAATATATAGGTTCTCTGTAATTTTTGCTGTATTATTCTCGGCATAAAATCTTTACAATCAGCGAGATGCCCTGATAGGGTTGACATAATGGATCCATTGATTTGTACAGTGTTCCATGCATAAGCAGCGATAAGGTGTAAAATAAAATCAGCGCGATCATTATCGTCGTCATCATCATCATCAGCGTCGTTATCATCATCTTAAACGGCACACAGTAATTTTCCCATTTCAGAGTACGAGCCCCCAAAACCACCACCTGTGTATCTGCCTCACCTTTGAAACTGGTGAACCTCAATTTTTTTTTTGCAAAATGTTGGAAATACCAAAATACAAGATGTTAATGACGATGCCTCTGCCTATGACGATTGCACAATTTCTTACACCACTGCTGGTGAAGAGAATGAAATTCGTGCTGGGCTCAGCTGAAAACAAGACTTTCTGTAGTGCCAATATCTTTACACTCTTTTAAGCTAATAAGTTGTATGCAAGCCCCTTTGTAATCAGAATATGCTACGTTTTGCATATATCGAATAAAGAGGAGTGATTCCTAAACTGGCTTTCAAACGTGCCTGTCGACAGGTACACACGGCAAAAAGTAGGTTGTTTAGTAGAGTATTTAAGAGTGCACGTACAATAAAATAGAATCACGATACTTTTAATCTCCGAAATAAAAAAAAATGACGGTGGCAATGCTCGGAATAATAATGGATGTGGCCGTAAGCAGATGCTGCTTCGTAGTAAATAGATTCATTATTCATTATTCTGCAGGCTCATACTCCGAACTCACAATTCCTGCCCCGCTTTAGCTGGTTCAATTTGACTCGGTGCGATTTCAATTTTTAAATTGTGTGTGCGTAGCCAAGAAGCAAAATACACCTCCAAAAAAAGGTGACAACGACGACGACGATGACAATAGCGAAACAAGATATTCCCACAATTGACGAATACGGAAGCACGGGATTAGAAACAATTTTCTCATTTTTGTGAGGTAATTATATATGCAGGCGCGATAGCAAAAGTTACGAGAATGCTGAATGATGAAGTCCTTATTTTAAACACATATTTTCTCAACGGTCGTAGTATTTAAGATGACATGTGTATAAAGACGTGTAGTGTAAATTCGTACAAACATGCTGCAACGAACGACACTTGCTTTGTTGGTTTTTGCTCACAAAGAGGTCTGTCATCATACCTGTTATTAGGATATTATATTCTTTTTAAAAAAAATAGACGACACATTATGATGTCACATGTAGTTACTATGAAATCCCCTCATTCACACATTCCTCGTCCGTCGTCGTCGTCATCGTCATTTGCGAAGACGTCGGAAGTACAGAGGAGTCCTACCACCTTGGCATGCTTGTCTGTTTGTCTGGAGGTTAGATCACAGCACTGTTTTCTATAGATTTTAGAGCTTTTTGCTACTTTCAAAATTTCTGCTTTCTTGTTGAAACCACATTAGTATGCAGTTTCACGTACGTTGCTGCGTGTACCATTTGTACATGTTACTTCTCTGCAGACAATAAAACTGTGATTCAGCGTCAAAAAATTAGCCACACGCGCATCCACATTGTGTCGCCGTACAGACAAGTAATAATAATAAATATATACACAATTTTTGTAAACTCGCGAACTTACTGTCATTTTTTATTTCTCAACTAACATCATCAAAAGCTTTTTTGGTAATTTTATAGAGAGACNGCATCCACATTGTGTCGCCGTACAGACAAGTAATAATAATAAATATATACACAATTTTTGTAAACTCGCGAACTTACTGTCATTTTTTATTTCTCAACTAACATCATCAAAAGCTTTTTTGGTAATTTTATAGAGAGACACATGACGACGTCAACTGGCGACAAAGTAGGTGAAGTCGTACACAGAAAGAAAATGCTGAATGATGCTAAATTATTGCCACAGTTTAACAACAATCCGGCCATTTTTTTTCGCATTGCATGTCACGACACCAGCAGGAATAAAACCGAATTGCTCTCTCTCGCTCTCTCTCTCTTGCTCCCTCTTCAAAATATTTGTCGCTAGAGACCTTTCGTAAAAAAAACCATCGTCGTCGGCCCTCTTATGTCTTGTGTGACTCACGTTCTTTTGTTTGATTGTCACTCTCTCTCTCTCTCGCTCCCTCTTCAAAATATTTGTCGCTAGAGACCTTTCGTAAAAAAAACCATCGTCGTCGGCCCTCTTATGTCTTGTGTGACTCACGTTCTTCTGTTTGATTGTCATCTTCGTACAAAAACGAACAACGATTATCCGACAGTGTGACAAATGCCAACAGGCCACAAAAAATATATCACTTCAAGTCCTGTGAACAGGAGTGTTGTTGTGTTATCCATCATTTACTCCTGTGTGTCGTCGTCGGTGTTGCCATTGTTACATGGTTTGACACGCACAGCAGCAACTGGCATTTTTTTTGTCGTCCATTCATTTGATCAATACGATATACCCAGGTGGTGTGGAGTTTTATATACTCAATATATGCTATTAGTATTTCTATAATGTGTCCAAAATAAACCCCAGTTGAATTTCTCTTTTTTCCATTCTAGACACCACCGCAGTTGTTGTTAGTGGTTTTCCATTGTCGTCTAATTCAAAAATAGACAGACGTAATAAAGAGAAAGAAATTTTGTGGTTTTTTCGTATCAACTTAAATTAGCATGATATATTCACATCGCATGATTGTTAATTATAACTCCTTCTCCTCCGCTCTGGATACACGCTTTGTTTCAAGGTATTTCTACACCAATATTTTTTAAACAAAAAGCCTCAAGGTTTTTTGGCAAGAGCAAAAATAAAAATGGAAATTTATCTGTTCAGACGTGTACATTGTTGCGAAATTTACTCCCGAAACTGCTTTGGTAGTGTCTATAATTTTACGAATCTAATCGTGTCAGTCAACGTATCAATTTTAGGAATTTGAAAAAAAATGTCTGGTTTTTTTTCTACATTGAAACAACACTATAAAACAATAATATCGTCGTGCTGTAAGTGAGTGATGTAGATGTCCTTCAAAAGGCGCAGTTCGTCATGTGCGGTGCTATTATGACATTCCTGCTTGGATACCATCTCAACCTGGCAACAAACAATGTCGACCATGGTACCCATCTATTATCTATACACAGATCCAACATTAATAGTAATTGACGGCAGTGGTCTTATGCAACCGAAAACAGCACACATTTTTATGCTTCATTGAATATTTTAAAGACATGTCATATACTACATATAGCCATGGTATCCTATAATCATTGGAAAATGCATACTAGTGATCACATGTCCTGCCTGTTACGTAAGTCACTGGACACTTCTGGATTGCTCCGTTGTTTTTTGTCATGTCTTGTCATCTTGGGTGTAGGGACGTTGTGGCAGTCACAATTAAAATTCAATATGTCATTAAGACTAAATAGGCAATGAAATTACAACAATTGCGTATGGTAATAAAGCCATAGATTGTGGTGTGATCACCTTCTGTATACAAATTTCGTGACAAGGACCTTTCCGTAATAGGTAATGAGGTGTGGAGATAGGTTAGCTGTAATATGTCAATTTTCCTCTGCTGTCGCCATGCTCCGCATTTACAATTAGGGATTTGTTTATGCCGTGTTTCACGCAGAGAACTTATTATTGAATTGTCATGTCGGTACCAATCAATGTCATTTGTGTGAATGAAGCGAAAAGTTGGTAAAGGTCAACGCTTACAGTTTTATATTCTTTTGCAATTTACACATGCTGCACAAATCGTAACCACGATTTATGATAGCGGTAATCGCAATAGTTTATATATACAACAAGGAACAGAAATTAACGCCACGGTAATTTGTCCGACTGACGACATGAGAATAATGATGTGTGTGTGAGTATGTTGGGTAAGTGTGTGGCGCTTAACATGATGATCAATCAGCCTGATATATTTTTTTTTATATTTTTCTACCATTCAAAATTAACTTATTATAATCACGGAAACCAGCAATCAAATGGAATCTTTATCACTCATAAAATGTAATTAAATAGATTTTCAAGGAAGCACGACACAAAAATTACTGCGGTTCTTGTGCTCGTAGTCAACCCATTATAACACGAACGCACAAAAGCAGTTTTTTTCCTTCTGCGTGCCAAAAGCATTTAAATGCGTTAACTTTTCAGTTGATCAGACTTCAATATAAAAAAAACGCTATTTGTACACCATTCAACAGACGCCTTTTGTACCCCCCTTGTTTTTCCACTTCGTGTCGTCGTCTTTCTCCATCGATCCATTAAAAATGTTTTTAGATTTCCTCTGAATGCAGAACCCGAACCGCAGTTCTCAAAAAGTATTTTTTTTCCAGGCAGACAAAACAAAACATGCCTTTTAACGGCCTCAGTTGACAGAAGAGAAACACTGTTCTCAGAAATCACTTTTAATCTCACCCAACCGCATCCCCATTGCGTATAGACATTTTCACAGATCTTGGGTGTCATCATCATCGACAAAAGAGGATTTCAGAGAGATACAATACACACGCACAAATGGTCTCTCTCTCTCTCTCTCTCTCTCTCTCTCTCTCTGAGTACACTTATTACATTGTTGTGTGAGTGTTGCATGTTGCATAGTAAGCAACTGCATTCCATCAAGATTTTCCCCCTTTTAGTCATGCTTTTAAGATAAAAAATCATTTAGAGGAATTGTGAAGATGACGATGAGCACTGCCGTACCTGCGTACACACACATATGCGCAATAAATATAGCAACAAGGAAGAAGAAGAAGCAGAGTTGGGGGCTCCAACAAGATGAGCAAACGTGAAAATTATAATGAATGTACATTTCACATGACTGTAAACACACACAGCAAATCATTCATTTCAATTCATTTCAAAGTGAATAGACAATATCTATATAGGACGGTTTCATCAAAAATATTAATAGCAGCTGGTGGTGCCTAATTTATAAAGGTTTACTATTATGGTACTACTACTACCTATTTAAACATTACATATGCATAACTTAGCATACCTAGTAGGTCGTGTAGAAACAGGATCCCATGAGGAGTAGTAAAGACGACGACGACGACGACGCGATGACGATGATGAAGAAGAAAAAAAACATTAAAAATCCAAAAAGCTTTATTTACAACTTTGATGCAATCCAGAACCCCTTACCGTGAATAATCGCTTTGATTCTTGATTCATAGCGTGCATGCATGCATGTAAATAGGAAAGAACTTAAGATAAAAAAAAAGTTTCTCACAAAATATTTCACAAAGGAAGGAATTTTAAGAACGTTTTACACTACACATTTATTATCATTCTTATTATTGTGATTTTTAAATAATGTAAATATCTACAACTATAATGGATGTATATTTCTACACTTATTACCTTTATACATCATCATCATCATCATCATCATCATTACCGATTTCGTTTTTATGTTGGTACCATTAACAATGTATGTTTCAAGTATTTTTGAAATGATACCCGTAAGAAAGTAAGGGAAGAAAGCCGCATCGCGAAACAGATTGAAATGCATCAGTAAATTATGAAAAAGAAAAAACACGCGCAACAACAACAACAGTGCCCCTGAGTTTGGGGTTTCTCTGTCATCTATCGCACGGAAGAAATCAGTAAACTCTGTATAAGGTTACGGGTAATTGAAACGTTCAATGTTGGTCTCTTGATGCTAACAGCCAAGTGGCAGTGCATAATTCACTTGATTGTATTTATTGTAATAGCATGGCTCTTTCTGTCTTTTAAAGGGCTCTTGCCACATTGGTATGCTAAATCCTAAAGGAAAAAAAATAATCTTTTTTTTTGTAGAAGAAACCATGCTCACTCTATATTCTAATAATTTTTTATGTAATGTGCACCAATAACAACAAAAACGACGACACTACTGTGTAGCCAGCTAGATAGCTAAGCAGGGCAACAAAATAAAAATGTGTAGAGACTTGCCTACGTATACACTTTGCGCGCGTCTGCGTAATAAAAGTCGTTACACAATCCCGTTATCAGCGTGTATTACGTTACGTTATGCATAAATATTATTTTGCTGCTTCTACTCACTGATTACTGTGAGGTGCCGTTTTATATACAGCAAAGTAATAGTAGTCAGTCACAGTAGTAGCGTAACTATGCTACACTTGCCGTCATCTAATAATATTTATGAAATATTGGGATAAAAACATTTAAATGGCGAGTAATCAAATCAGTAGTGTAAAGGAATGCACAGGCGTTCAATTTTCGTGGTTGAGGCACCCCCTGCTTCAATTTATGTAGACGTCTTACTACTACTTCATCTTTACGACAGAATTAATATGTCTGTGGCATCTGCAAAAAAACAGAAGCTTCAGAAGATCTCAGTGAAGGAGAAGATACCATTTATTTCTAGTTTACGTTATGACTGTGTATCTTAAACAGTCGTGGTCGTCGTGATGTTATGTCATGTGCATAATAATAAGTGTACATACATGACACTGTGAGTCCTTTTTTGCATTTTGCTACTTCTGTCCACATCATCGTCCACGCTGCCTCTCTGTATACACCACCTACCTGCTTCATTGACCGCACATCAAAGGAATAGTGTCAATGGGCTATATTATGTCCATACATGAATGAATGAATATAAGTAGTAGCATTATTATTAATGATAATCTAATAAGACATGGTACAGTAATGCTCCTTCGTAGATGGGTATCAAAGGGGAAAAGGTCTTAATGTAAAAATTTTGAAACATTATGATGATGAAGACTGCCTATGAAGGCAAAAAAGCGTAAAATATTATGTCCTGTGTCATACGACACAGCAGAAGTGCGTGTGTGTATACCAGAAGTAGCCCAAGACAGGACTACACTAGAAAAGAATCACTTCTTGGTAGAGAGACGCTATAAAAAAAACAAGCTGTTAGTTATTTATATCGTGTAGACCTATAGCTGCTAGAAGATATTTTCCTATTGTGTGCATAAACTGGCATGCATAATGCGCATTCTAATGAGTTTGGCAGTCGCTTAACAAATGAGTAAAAAGTATTTAAAAGCGTCGACGCCAAGTTTAATGTATGTGGGATTTACTGAGAGGTAGTGAGGACGTTGTGTCTCCGTGGCCGAGCGTTGCATCGGCCGATGAAACACTTAAGCCTTTAATAAGGGTCACTTCAAAAAGGTACTTTTTAGGTGTTGCATTCAC
>JAHZNE010001738.1:0-18807 GCA_027744055.1 Callyntrura sp. NNG-2020
TGCTGGCTTTTATTTTTCTATTTAAACTTAAAGGTTTCCTATAGCTTGCCGTTAATTTTACATATATTATTATTCGTCAAAAATGCGTTGGAAAGGGAACAAAATTCTTCTAAATCCAGCTGCTGTTAACATTATGCATAACGATAATTTAATTAGTGAGCACAAATGACGCTTAACGTTTGTTTATCTTGTCAAATTATTCATTGGTGTTTTGCTGTGTTTGAGGCAAATGCAATGAATAAATATGAAAATGTCGCTCCATGTACACGTTACATCACAGAAAATATAGAGAATTAAAATTATGAAGGCGTCTTCATGTAGGCAAGGCATTTTTAACGACTTTTTTGTCTCCGCGGAAACGGAGATGTAATTTCAAGACATTAATTTAATGACAGAAACTACATTTGCTAGTAGACTCATTAATGCGTTAATGCGTCTTGAGTAAAGGAGAAATATTGGAAGTTCGGAAGTGGGAAACTGATTGACAGAATATGGCAAATATGTCCAATGGTGAACTGCGTTGACAAAGAGGTTATGAGCACATGTATGCATATTTATCTTAATCGAGCATTTATTTTAAATGTTTAATTTCTAATTAACAAAGTGGGCGGTTCCGAAATTTATTTGGAAAAGCATTAATTAATTTAGGTCATGTTTTTTATTACTCTTTATGGAGAAAGTTTATAGTAAAAGTTACTATATTTAAATATGAATGATTACTATATCTTTACTTTTGAAATATTGTTACTTTAAAAGTTCTCCGACCAAGTTATATTAAAAATAAATTGTTTTTTGGTAGGACGTTATGTACACAGCAGAAAGGATGTTTTGGTACTATAAACATGGCTAAACACATATTCGACTTATAAAATATTTAGCTTTGTTTCAGTCTAATGAAACGTGATACACAGTCTATTACATGAATTCAATAAAGATCAGATTCGATTTTATTCACTGGCTATCTATCATCAGTTACAAATCAATGATTTCAATCAATCATTGTTGTTCGATGTTTTTGTTTACCTTACTTCACCGATACTGTACTATACTATTTTGTAATATTTCTCGGCTTATCAGTTTGTACAAAAATGTTTTTTCTGTACTATGCTAAACTGGAATTGGAATGGTGACAAGCACAGAGTCTATGGACAAACAAATACTTTGCAAGAAGTTTCTCTGTTTGCATTACGCCCACGACACGACTCAAGAAATTCATTTTATGCAATTTAATAGCAAAGGTTTGTGGGGAGTTGTGACAAACTTCAAATCTTTTCCAAAGCACGAAATAGAAAACATAATTTACAGAACAAAAAATCCATGAAATTAACTTAATGACGCACAATTATTGTCAATTTGTTAGGCTCCACATGACACAAACCGTCACTGTTTTCCCTATTCCGCTCCTCCCTCCCGACAGATCATGTAACCTTTTTTGATGGCCCCTCAACGTAAATAATATTGCTATCGATTCGAGTATCTGCAAAAAAGTAACATTTTGTTCTCCATTTCTCACCGAAAGAATTTGTTATTGGCAGAATGATTATGATCTTGATTGATTATGACTTTATGACTGTCTCACTACTGTCTTAAAATAAAATTGTAATTTTCGTTAAATGTTTGAGGTCTCCAATAGAAATCTATCAAAAAAAAATTTACATTTAAATGAAAAATAAAATTATTAAGTTACTATTAAAATTATTTATGCAGCGTTTTGACATGAGAAATTCTATCATCTGGTTATACTTATAATGTGTGGAAAAAAACAATAATTTTGTAACACCATGTCCCTTGCTAATCAACGGAGGAGTAATTGCGACATTCATAGCTTTGACATCCCCAGTGATCATGCCTCCAGAAGAAACTACCCCGATGGCGACCTGCAGAAACGAAGAGAAAAATACGGACGACAATGCTGAAGAATACTCTCGGGATGAGAATATCGTTGACGATTTAGAGGACGAAAATTGTTCTTGTCGCTTTTATGTTTGTAAATGGCAATGTCGTTTACTCTTCCTCATCGTGTTTGGTTTAATAGTTCCACTTGTCCTAGCGTCATACACGATCATTTGGTGGGCGGACGTTTATCATCGAAAGGTAGACTAACAACACAATCCATTTTCTAATTTCGAATACGACCATTATTTTGTTCTAAACTTAAAAGTATTTTCCTTCGACCAATTTCCAATTGCCCAATTTTAGAAAAATCAGTTCCTCCCGGATAGCATCACCATCCCCAGCACTGAGAAATATGAGGAACACCAAAGCCAATCATAGGAAAACACTTGCAGCTCTTTTAATATCCACCTGTAAACAAGAAAAACGTGCAGTTACAAGTATTTTTCAGTCTCTGCAAATACAAATTTCGATTCCCAAAACGCACTGTACTTTTACCATCCCGATTTTGTTTTCGCCAATTCCAAGTCTGTTCCATCATATCTCGTAAAATTTTATTTTGCCTCACTGTGTCCGTAATAAAACTTAAATTGTGAAACACTTTCATATATACTGACTTCGGGTACGTAAACTTACTCAGTCTACCGCTCAAGCTCCTGGAAATACTGTAGAGTAGATAAAAATGTCACTCGCGCAAAAAGTTAAAGATATTTTATATTTCTTCTTGTATCTCCTGAATAGCTTGTCAAAGTTTAGTGGGCTTGTCCGCTGAATCCTTACTTGTAGCGGGAGCCTATCTATATGGAAAAGTCCAGCATATTAGAAAATAGTAAATTGACCAACTTACTGCACTGCACAGGAATTGCTTTTCTTTTGACTTCTGCGAAAGTGACTTTTATTACTGGTACGATCATCATAAGAGAAAAACGGGAAGAAGGCACACGAGTAACCGTCAACCTCATTCTCTTTTTATTTGCTTTTTTATCTTGGCATCATCACCGGGTAGGAATTCTATGTGCGTGTTTGATGCTTCTTGGAAGTAATCTTGTTTTCGTTTACGCAACATTTTTTTATGCGTGTTGTGTTTGTGTATAACAATAACAGCAAAACATCATCTAGACACCAAGCACAATGTTTCCAGCCAAGATCGTTGTCATCAGAGAGAAAAAAGCGTGGGTGAAAAAGTGGCGTGGTTATTTTTTCCTCTCATGACAGGACAGCAAATGTGTATTCTATAGCTCTGCTATTCTTTTTTTGGTGTTGCTGCGGAAGAATGTTAAATGGCTGTGCTGGAACCAGTGTACAAGTGGGTTGGAGGAAGCTACAGGAATGATGACGTTTTGGAGGAAATGAAAATATGTTTGTTATTTTTACTACCATCTATCTCCCCTATTTTTGTTGTTCATTTTTCTGTCTGGCATAGTTGGACACGGGCACGTCAAGGGGCGATTCTCTCATGGAAGAAAAATTACTGTTTTGGAACTCCAGCGAGAAAAAAGTGCGTAGTTGCAAAGTGTGTTTGTTGTGCGAATCTACGTACACAGCAAAAATAATTGCATGTCCTAAACCTGATGTAGCTCTTCGTGATGTGCGAAAGTTGTAACATTTCATCTCAACAGATGCATTTACCAGTTCCCAGCATATAAAAATTTGAAAAGATTTTTCCACCAGACAGTTATAAAGTTATGATTTATTCATTTGTGTATTGTAATTTTGCATCTTTTTCATTTATGATGATACATTGTGTATAATAGTTGCCCTTATTGGCCTTATATTAAGTGTAGTTAATTTGCGATTTAAAAAATATCTGTTTCCGTATCACGAAGCGTATCCCAAGTTTGCATTCTACGAAGTATTGTACAAACTACACGCGTTGGCAATGGAATATTTACGGAATATTATTTGAATCAGTAGATAACATTTTCCAATGCCTTCATTTATCATTCCATGTTTCGATTTCTAGTCTGGTTTTCTTAGGTTAGACACAAATTAAATTATTTTGAAAAGACACACAGACAAATAATACGATGAAGAAAGCTTTGGAAGGAAAAAATGAGAAGAGATTGACGTTTTCCCCAAAATTATACTTCACTATGGAATGCATGGCCTAAATTGCCGTTGGGCTATGAAAATAGCAAACCGCTTTCTTGGGTGGAGACAACAGCGGCTGTTATGTGTTTTACTTGCCAGTTTTCTACTGTAAACGAAACATGAAACAAGTAAAGATTCAGTCAGACTACTTATCAGCAGACGGGCTCTAGTGAAATGCTGCTCTCTACGCAATTTAATTACATTGCGTTGATGAGTTTGAAAACATTTATTCCTCTTTTGCGTACCAAGAACGATCTAATGCCAGCAATAGACACAAAATTTTCATCCTTTAATTATCTAGTCGTACAAACAGCTATTAAAATTTCGTGTAATATGCCGTCCTCCATTCGGTCTTGTATGTAATAATGCGTGTTTTAGGAAAGTCCTTATACCCTCCTAATACAACAGTGTGAAAGGGGGCGGTGGTTTTTATAGTGAAATGAATGCTGGATTTTTCTCTCGTCGTCGCTTCACTCACAAGACGCAATTAATACGTATTGGCTTCTGTCGCTACGAATGAGAGTGTCTTCTTCCATATAAATACTCGACATTTCTATAAAAACTTTCCAAAGTTAACTTCACAAATGTGATCGTTTTCCATTTTGATTAAGTCGTGTTATGTTTGCCCACAATTACTTCAAAGAAATTAAATATCCTACGCCAAAAGGATGTACTTTTTGTACTTATTTTGTCTCTACCACACACCAGCCAACTACAAAACGTAAGCGTCACTAACAAAAATTGTGTTCATAGATGTCAGCTAGTGATAATGAGAACCAGAGAAGCTCTGCAAAACGAAAAACTTGATACAACGAAAAGAAATTTTATAAGATTCCAATTTCGTATTTTTATTCTGACGACTCTATCGCTTTTATCTTTCTTAAAAGTCGTACCGTAACATACAGTAGCAAACATTTTTATTGTTACAACCTCAACTGCAAATGTTTATAAAACTGACTGTTTACGAAGTACATTCATCCGTGATAATAATGCTTCATCAAAAACTATTATCATAAATTATATTTTCCGCATACACACATGCATGACAAATGAATGAGTACATATTATACGATTACGCTGTATCAGCTCCGTCATTTTGCTTTTGCCGTAAATAATTAAAATTTTCTTGTAACTCGACGTCAGCTTTACCAATTTTCCTACAGTATTTGACCTTAACGAAAAAGGTTAATTTTCAAAATTATGAACAATCTTTAACATGATTCACTCTTGCGACTCACTCTATGTAAATCATTATTAAAGTTGACTTGAGGTTCTAATGTCACTTCCAAACACCTACTTTATACCTTTGCCACTCCGCTCCGCAAGGCAAACAAGTATTTTGCCGAACGTACGCACGTCAGCGTTAGCAACCACCACTGACTACACCATTACACGTATTTATCTCGAATGCACATCTCACCATTCACTACCCTTACCAGCGGTGTCATTTCTGGTCATTGTAAAACGTCTGCAGCATAACTATTTATCTTTGTAACAACAAATACTACTACGAACGAGCAATAACCGTTCCTGTAAAAATTTCCTAACGATGGTAATCTGGTTACAAGTATTTTATAAAACAAACGTGCAAGACTGCTGTGTTAATTAATGGTGGCTATGGCTGTGTCATGTGATACGCACTGGGCGGACGGACATTACAAGTCACCACTTTGTGCCGCTGGCAATATTTTGCGAAATATCCAATCCAAATATCCGTTAGCTTATTTTCCACCACCAACTAAACGCTTCCCTTTCTGTTAGTAAAGAGCGCTGTTCTTACGTGTTGTAACGAACTATCAACAAGTGCTATTGCATGGTCACTTGTACGGGGTCAATGCAAACCCAAAAACGCGCATACACACTTACACGCACCCTTACCAAATTTCCACATTAAATTTTAAGTGAAGCGCGATGCTATGCTTGTTTTCCCTACAAGTTGTTGTATGTTGAGGTATGCGCACTGGGCTAAGAAGAATTTTTATGGGAGAAGGTGGAAACGACAAGTTGATAAAGTGGTGTCCATATTATATGGACGGATCCACGCAAGTTTGAATGAATTTAGGAAGGAATCGCGCTGATCTGCCAAAGCATAGGACGGTAATATTACCAAGATTGCCCTTCAAGGTCAATTATGAGGAGGATATGCAACAAAAGTGAGACAATATGTTACGTTATTAAAATTAAGCTAACAATATACGCTATCTCGTTCGCTTGAATCAGTAAGATCGTAATGATGATGACCTGCGTAGCTGATGACGAGGAAGGGAATTTTCAATGTGAAAACACTTTGGTTTCTACCATAAAATATTACGTAATTGGGAATGTGTACGTATCTCTACAATTTGGATTCACGCTTACATAGCACAGATCATTCTTAGGTACCTTATACATCCAACATGGTTGACATAACTGTTTACCACTGCACTGGTGGTGTTTTTGAACAGGGGCCAAGACGTTAGAACGCGTCGATATGTCAGTATGGCATGGAGTGTATAACATAACAAAGAAATGCATACATTCGCTGCTCGTATTAAAACTACATAAAAGTCGAACAAAGACAAAGGAAGTATAGCAAGTTTCTCAACAGGTTTCTACCATAAAATATTATGTAATTGGGAATGTGTACGTATCTCTCCAATTTGGATTCACGCTTACATAGCACAGATCATTCTTAGGTACCTTACACATCCAACATGGTTGACATAACTGTTTACCACTGGTGGCGTTTTTGAACAGGGGCCAAGACGTTAGAACGCGTCGATATGTCAGTGTGGCATGGAGTGTATAACATTTTGGAAGAATGGACACTACTCTCCACAAACACGTATATTTAATCTTTGACCGCGCTCTCGTGCACAACTCCAGCGTTGTCCCTTATAGGCCAGGGATTTGTGTAGGCCGAGCCTCGTATGTGTTCCTCCAGTGAAAGACCCTCTTCTTCTCACCGACGTAATAATAAGTTTTTCTTCCAAAAGTCATTGCTAGTGCGGAATACAGTATTACTCTAATTGTTTTTGCACGCAACTACCACTGCTGTGATTTTATTTAGTAATTCAGGTCATTGTAGTCTGAACACTCAATTGTCTGCCTGCAGGCGTTCGTTTTTCCTGGAGTGTGTGTGTACAAGTAAGAGTGAGTATCAAGAATTAATACATGGTCAGTTAAATCCAAAAGTTGGTAGAAGTAAGGCTAACTTTTATTGCTCAGTTGATTCAGAAGAGAAAAAAATCTTCTCAATATGGCGGTAACTGGGCCACTGGTTGCCCTACTGGCGGGCATCATATTCCTTTGGAGTTTACTAGATCGATGGAAAAGTCATGTCCAACGGAGACCCCCCGGTAAGAAATACCACATAAATGGGGTCAACTTGCGTGTAAACTTTCAATCTAGTGCTCTCTGCACTAGACACAAATATTATCCTGTTTTTTTGTATTCAGGTCCCCTTAAGCTCCCGATTATTGGGCATTTGATTTACCTCATTCCTTCTATTATGGATCCAGTCAAGCTGAAAGTGAAATGGAAATTTGCGGTAGATTTTATGAACAAACACCACAAACCTCCCTACCTTATTACCCACTACCTCTCTCAACAGTATGGCCCCCTGCTCAACTTAAAATTTGGCGTTAATAACTCCAGTAAGTAAACCTTGTTTAATTCATGTACCCTGTAATTAACAGTTGGAATGCCACGTTTTGTTCCCGGAAATGCGTAGCGTTGGGCAATTTGCCACGTGTCCAAAATTGCCATGCTCGTTTCTTCCTCTTTATTATTGCAATTTTGATCTTGAAATATTAAGTGACAAGGGAGGGCAATATCATCCTGACAAACTCATTTATTTGTAAAAAAAATCGTAAATTAATGCAGTTTCATAATAATAGACATTATATGCATGAATGCATGTACCATCTAACCCGACGAATGATAAAAAGTCGTTGCACGTAGAGATAACGGAGTATCTGTTATTCATATTTTTGCGTTATCATTATCACTCCTATTTTCCTCCTGCTTAACCACCATAATCATATTGTCTGTTTATATTGAGAAGGGTCCCTTCCGCTTGCCTCCTTTTCGTCTCATTCACCTTGCCCTACATTTTCTAACAATTTTGCCAGTACCGTCGTGCGTAGTTGTTTGTCTGTTCGTCGTTTGTACACAAGTTGGGCATGGGCTGGCTGGCAATCGTTAAGCATAAACACAAAATAATATTTTGTGAAGGCTTTGTTATTGGTATTTATTCACTAACAGCGTACAATGTATTCCCCTGTCTGTAAACAATTTTTTTCTTTTCAAGATAAACTGTTGATAAATGACAATAATCTTGAAGATGCTCATCGACGAAGGCTCTTTCTATATTTTGGTCTTTCCTTTCAAGAATTTTGCCAGTACCGTCGTGCGTAGTTGTTTGTCTGTTCGTCGTTTGTACACAAGTTGGGCATGGGCTGGCTGGCAATCGTAAACACAAAATAATATTTTGTGAAGGCTTTGTTATTGGTATTTATTCACTAACAGCGTCAAGCGTACAATGTATTCCCCTGTCTGTAAACAATTTTTTTATTTTCAAGATAAACTGTTGATAAATGACAATAATCTTGAAGATGCTCATCGACGAAGGCTCTTTCTATATTTTGGTCTTTCCTTTCAAGAGCAAAAAATACACAAATAATTAGTGAATAATTTTTGTATAAATGAGTCATGTCCTTATGAATGATACAAAGTTTCTGCGAGATAGGATGGAGATGTGCGCCAAAAAAGAAATGAAAGAAAGAGTAGCTTGAGAGTACGTTCACTTGTGACTTGTAAACAAGTCGCAAAGTCGCAAATAAATTCTTGCTTTTTGTCATTTATCGCTGGGATTAGAGTTTGAAAATTACCATATTATTACGATGTTGTGACCGAACGAAGGTCACTGAGGGCAAGGAAGTGAAAAATCTTTGTTTAGGTAAGCATTAAGGATATCTAAGCATTTTGGTTATGTAAGTTGTACAACATTACATGTTAGCAGCAACCCATGGAGAAGTCAAATACAATAAAACTGTAATGACGAGTGTTATAAAATGGTAAATGAACTTTGGGATTTTGGATTTTGAAGGTTAATGAAAGGAACAAATTACAGGCGGATGTTGATGGTGTTAATGCAAAACATTCTTGTATGTAAGTCATGTTGCGTAAGCTATTCAATAAACATCTGTAATTAATGCAATTTTTTATTAATTTTTTCTCCGTCAGTTATGGTCAGCTCGGCAGAGTATGCTCGTGAAATGCTGTGCAGAGAAGAATTTGTGGATCGCTTCACGGACGGCTGGATGCTGGATAGGCAATTTGGGCAGCAAATAGGTAGGTCCTTAAATATTGTAACGACAACTGTTGTCTGATTCGCCCAGAAGAACACCAAAGTTCCATCAATTTATTCTAGTGCGCTATCAAGGCCAAGAAAAATACCAAACAAATGTAACACGTTATAGGCATCATCGCCAATCACCGGTCCAAGAAGTACCTGGCACCCAGACTGTTCTAGAAAATAGTTGACTTCAGTTTAGTTATGTAGAGACGTTGAATATACAATGAGTCATTAAACTGTTGAATGATTTTTGCTATGTAATAAAGAATGCACAAGCAGATTCCGCTTTTTTCAGGCTGAAGGTTTTAGACAAATTGACATTAACAACCAGTAAACATAAATAATGCTTTGATGCTACAGCCCTACATGCTGTACGATCAAGGGGCATTTTTATTCAATCAATAAAACAAATTGTGTTGTTATTTATTTGTATTTGGTTTATTTAATTTGCTAACTTTTATGTCCTCAGGTCTCATTTTCAACAACGGTCGTCCCTACCGCGAGATAAAGCATTTCACTGTCAAGAATCTGAAGGACTTTGGTTTTGGTAAAAAACAAAACATGGAAACGGCGGTGGAAGACGAGCTTCTAGACTTCCTGCATTATTTCCAGCACGATATCTTGAAGGACAGCAGTGGAGCGACTATTAAGGTGCAACATCTGTTTACCTTATCGGTTCTCAACATTCTCTGGATTATGGTGGCCGGTGTTCGATTCTCTTACGATGATGACTACCTCCACCGTTTGATTTCCACGGTGGAGGAAATTTCAAAGACGCATGACATCGGGGGCAACATCCTGATGGCTTTCCCGTTTCTTCGTTTTATCTTCCCGGAGATAACCGGACACGCCCACCAAATGCGACTGTATGACAAGCTCCATCAATTTTTCCGAGACACTTTGCACGCCCGTATGCAAGACTGTGATTTGGATTCCGATAATCCCCGCGATTTTACGGATATATTTATTCAAGAAATGATCAAGCGAAAACGGGTGAATGGAAACGAGTCCCAAATTTTCACGGAAGAACAGTTTATTATGGTCTGTCTGGATTTGTTTACCGCGGGAGCGGAAACGACTGCTAATACTTTAGACTTTGCCATGTTGTATTTAATGTTGAATCCCAGAGTGCAGAAGCGCATGCAGCAAGAAATTGACGATGTGCTGGGCTCAAACCGTCTTCCAAGATTGAAGGACCGACAGCGCATGCCTTATACAGAGGCGACCCTACTGGAAACCCAAAGAATGTGTAATGTGATCCCCATGGTTCACCGGGTAGTTATCCAAGACACTACTTTGGGGCCGTACAACATTCAAAAGGGAGATGTCATGGTAATGAACACTTACAGTATTCACATGGATGAGAAAGTGTGGGGAGATCCGCACGTGTTTAGACCGGAGCGATTTTTGGATGAAAACGGAAGTATTAACAATTTGGCCAGTTTCATGCCGTTTGGCATGGGGAAAAGAGTGTGTATCGGAGAAACTTTGGCCCAGACATACAATGTTCACTTTTATCACGGCCTTTATGCAGAGGTACTCGCTAACACCCAGTGAGAAATATGACCTTCCCACGATTAAACCTGCCAAGGGGTATACTTTAAATCCGGAACCGTTTTACACGCATGTCACGCTGAGAATATAAAAACGGTGTTACCCCTCTGATATATTTAATTTATTTACTTTATCAACTTAGGTACTATTTATTTTTGGATAATATTTATCACATATGCGAAAACGTGTAAAGTACAATTATTTATTTAGCAGTTGTGTATTGTGGATTCGAACATGTAATATGGTAATGGTATAGGTACATATGCCATGAAAAAGCGCTTCAAAATTGAAATAAATTTTTTAAATAAGTTCCTACAATGTTTAATTTTATACGCAAAGCATATTACGTATTTTGTCATGATTTTGTGCTGAAAAGCGCTTAAAAATTGAAATAAATTTTTTAAATAAGTTCCTACAATGTTTAATTTTATACGCAAAGCATATTACGTATTTTGTCATGATTTTGTGCTGAATAAGAATTTAAATTAAACGACGAATAGAGCATAATTAAACTAAATGTTTGTCTATTAGCTATAGTTCTATTACTAAATTGTGTTACCGTGTTTGCTGGGGTGAAGGGGAAATTGAAGGGACTTGAATTGAATTGGGGATTTGAAATTGCTCGCTTTTTTTAATGTTTAGCTGATGATGATGGTAGTATATATCATAACGAGTAACTAGGACTAGGACTGGACTTAATTACTTACTTAGCTAGCTACCAACATTTTTTTGGTTGTCAAGCATATTTCTATCATCTATCATTTTAGAGCTAGATACATACTCGTGTGACGACTGATAGAGTACCCTTTCCTGTAAACTCGTTTTACGGTGGCCCCTATCTAGACAGCTCGGTGTACAAGTGAAGTAGTATTCGTACAAAACTGCAACTTTGTCCATTTTGCAAATTGATTAATAAATGTCACGATAAACAAATAAAATGTACAATGTATGTTCATTGTGTCTTGTGTCTGTAAGGCTCTCATTTGTTCCCCCAATCCAGCAGTAAGTATCCCAGGTAAGGTTGTGAGCTTTCAAATTGAAGAGAATTTTCACACGGTATAACTGTATTATCGTTTTACACAATGTAGTAGAAGCACCATTAATCTTTATTCTTGTGTTTATTTATCCTGCGAATAATCTTACAAAGTACACAATTGCAGGTTATGCCAATTTACAAAACAAGGTGTAGACTTGATTATTACCTCATTGAGCGATGAAAGCCATAGAGATGCAACAGGCGATCAACAATGCAATTGTTATTAAACCAATCCGGTATTGTTTTCTAGATCTGTAGAGCAAACCAACCAGTTTTCCTTTTTTTTAGGTAATTAGTCCCGTTTCATTTGTACAGGTGAAGAAGACGATAATGATGGATTGTACTACTTTGCACGCAATTTACGACGCCACAGTCAAAGTGGCACCTTTTCATGGTCATCAGTTAAAATCTGTATTTTCTCAGGTTTGGTCGCATACGTCCCTACGACGGGCGGGCATACAAAAGTTTGAGTATTATAGACCGAGAGGTGTTACAGAAGTCTTTCAAAAATGTTTACAAGAAAACTACTTGTGTTCATGATGGTAACTGCAGTGATAAACGACTGCTTTTGTGAGGAAACACGGAGAACGAACATCATCAGAAGAAAAAAAATTAAAAGACCCAAACCCCAGCAGGAAGTGATAGAGGCGATTACAATACCTCCAGTAACCGAAGACAAATTAGTAGTAGAACCACCTGCAGAAATACCGAAAGGAGAAGAACCAGTAGAAAAGCCAAACGAAGAGAAACCAGCAGAGAAGCCGAAAGAAGAGGAACCAGTAGAAAAACCAAAAGAGGAGCCACCAGCGTTACCACCCGTGTCATTAGAGGTACCCGTGTTGGAGGAAGTACCCAGACCCAAAGTGCAAAGTATTATAGATAGGCTGCTAAAAAAGAAGAAGAAGGTACCACTCCGTCCCCAACAACACCCCAAACAGGAAGATAAGATTGAGGTGAATAAATACATCCCTCTATTGGCGCCAGGGGAAGATCAAAAGGGGGAGAGCCGCCCCGTCCCCGAGACAAGTGGCTCGGTAGAGGTGTTACGGGTTCCGGAGGCAATGAGCATTGAGGTAGTGGTGGAAGATACAAAGACACCGGAAGTGGTTACGGATAACAAGGAAGGGAAAATAAAGGGGGAGAAGGGAACAGGTAAGAGAGAAAAGACGACAGAGCAACCTGTGGTAGTTGAGGAAGTACATGTAGAAGAGAGCGCATCAACACCTGTAAAAAGTACGGTAGAGGTGCCAGCACCCAAAGGTGCTGCAAAGGGCTCTGGAAAGAAAGGCAACAAGAAAAAAGATGGCGGGCATAAGAAAAAAGAAGAGAGCGAACAGGCCGACAGGGAAAAGGCAGAACAGAGAAAGCGTGAAGAGCTGGAACGAAAAAAGAAGGAAGAGGAGGAACGAAAGAAAGAGGAGGAAGAGCGGCAAAGAATAAGGGAAGAAGAGGAGGCGGCCAGAAACAAAGAGAGAATCGTAACGGAGACGATGCTATTTAGAAAGGGCGTTCCTACAGATTACTCGTACAATGAAACAGCGTCCGACCCTGGAGGTGTTGTTAGCGTTCCAGGTTGTCCTAAGTAAGCAAATAAAACAAAAATGTGGAACAATTTAGTTTCTTTGAAATTAACAACAAGTTTATATTTGATGAAGGTCCATCGATGGGTATCCCTGGGTTCTGTATCGGCCATCCACGGACGAAGAGCCGAAATGCTTTTTAGTAGGTCACCACGCGTCAGTTTGTCCTGGCTCGGCGGTGATGAACTATCAACGCGGAAGTGACCATGGAGTCTGTGCTTGTAACTTCCAAGAGTGCCTGGAAAAACGGGGGTTGCCCTTAAATCTGGAAAGTGAGTTGGCCGCTGGAAATCAGCTCCGGAGAAGGAATGGGGTACCTGGGAAACTACGTTATCGGTATTGTAAACCAATGGGGGTTAATTGCGAAGAGTTAGTGTACGACCAAAAGGAGAAGCGATGTGACATACTATACACTCAGGTAATAATGGCATCACGAGTCATGTAGCGAAATTGTTAAAACGTCAAAATTTTCCAGATGCGCTTATCTGGAGGTGTCCGCTTATTTAAAATTATATAGGGACCCTGTACATCCGGAAATTGGCTTCAACGTAACAGCAAAGGTGGAGTGGAGTGTGCTCCGCGCCTTTGCAAGGAGGGCAATGGACTCGCAGAAAAATCCGAATTGTTTCAGCGTTCATATGGAAATGTGACAGAAGACAATGCGGAGTGCTGCAAACCGTGGGGTGGCCTGGCTGTGGGAAGTGTGATTACGTCCCTGGGCAGACTGAACTGTGCGTCAAATCAGATTTACAGTGAAACGCTGAAAAAGTGTGTGGTCAGTTTCAAGTCAAGTGGTTTAATTGTTGGTTAGTTTATTTTTATACAAATAATAAAATTAACATTCTATAGTTTTTACTTGTTGTTTCTAATAAAAAATGTTTCGGTTTGAAGTAAATTGAGATGTGTTAAATTCACCAGCTTTCGAATTCACTCATTCAAAGCATTTGTCTCCTATTTATTGGACATGCCATTAACCTTAAGGAGTATAGTTATCTACTGTACATATTTCACGCGTAAATTACATCTAATTTTATTTAAAACATTAGTTAATGCTCCTGCAATTAGCAAACTACCCTGTCCTACCTCCTCGTAAGTTCCAAAGCTACATATATACATCCTGCCTTAAAAACTTTCACACTACCCAATCTGCTTTGTAACTTGTAAGTAGACCTCAACCTCAACTGTCTTCCCGTCTTCGCCTTCTTCGCCCTGCAAAATAATCTCGGGCTTTTCCCTACCGCAGCTACACCACCAACAGTGACAGGAGGTGTATATTTACCGTAAAAACCAGGCCATAACAACAGTAGTCTCCCCTCTCATCCAGCATTCTTTTGTAAGTACCTATCAAAGGCCTATAGGTACAGCCACATTCATAAATGGAACTATTACACGTTTTACTACCTGAAGAACGTCGCCTTGTGTTGCTATTTTATAGGTATATATGTACATATCTATTTTCTTCCTTGTGCTCCCCTTTTCCAGAGAGCTACAAACACACGAGACTTGTACGAACGAACGAACGTACACTTAAGTCCATCGCTCGGTTGCATGATGTGGTGGTGATCTTCACAGCAGCAGCATCCACATGATTATGGAATACTGTGTACGGACTACTGTGTGCTGGATGGTATTTCCCTTTTAGCATCACATGTTTGAAACCACTTTCCTCAGTACACAGCTCCATACAAAGGGAATTTACATCGAAATTTTAATCAGAAAATAATTTGCAATGTGTAACGGTACAGAAGGTTCTTGTTTAAAATGTGACGAATCCAACTGCAAAGATTATGTGTTCGCCAATCATTACCATCAGCACTGTGTTCCATCCTCTTTGCAGTCAGCAGTTTTCCGGGGGGTCGCATAATTGGGTTTGGGGGTGTGTGCTTCTAGGAGTAATCACGTAATCAGGAAGGGTAATTGGGTTGGGAGAAGAAATTGCGAAAAGGGGTTCTTATGAGGTTGGTAAATTCCGAGCTGCTTCCCCAGCAGAATAGTCATGTTACGGGAGGTGATAGTGGGGGAGGGGGAGGTCATGAGGCTGTTAAAGGTGCTGACGCTACTCAAAATAATCTTAGTGATGGGGCAGAAGGGGGAACCGGGGAGGGGGAGGAGAGAAAGGAGCTTCCTGATAAAGAAAGCGACAAGGAGAATTTTCTGCAGCAGCAGCATCTTGAAAACGTGGGGGAGTCTTCCAAGGTCGAGGGAAACATGAATATAACGCATGCGGATGGGGAGAGTGGGAGGACTTGTGGTGGCGCGGATATTGACGGGGTAGAACAGGGGGAGGGAGTGAGAGTGGGTAAGTTAGGGAATATATTAGTGGGAGCGGAGCTGAATTAAGGGAACTGGATTTAACTATTGTTTGTTTCATGTACAGAGGATCCGGATAAAGTGACTGATAAGAGCGAAGATGACGATAAAACTGTGCCGTTGGAGTCCACGTTTCCGTCTAGTCTTTCGTTGGAAATGGTGGAGAAGGGAATGACGACGGAGGAAGTAGCCGAGGATGTGTCTAGTACGGGTAATGATAAAGAGGGTGACGAGTCCGAGGCCGCCGAGTCGGGAGGAATTACCACAGTTGATTTTGTAAGGGAAACTCACTTTTTAAGAGAAAATTGTCTAAAACAAATCACGTCGCATGTTGTGCGCACACAATACAAGTATTTAGGTTTATAATCCTTTCGATTAACTAATCCTGATTAATTATTTGAACAGGTGGCGATTTTGTGGATTTTGGCCATGGTTGGTCTGATGGGATCTCTAATCTACTTTCTAGTCCGGCTCGCCATTCATTCATAACACTGCATTCATTCCAAAGAGGGGAAAACGTTGTATAATAAATGTACTTATCACAAATACGCCACGACGTCGTCAGTCTCGATAATATAAACATGTGAAGACATACAAACAAACATACATACATAATACATAGCTCATTTACACGTCACTGTTCCGAATCCTTCCTCTCCACTATATCAACACATATTCGCCCGGTTACCAAAAAAATAACAACAACAGCAACAACACTAAATAAATATTTGACGGACTGAGAATAAAAACCGTTTATTACTTCGTATCGTACTACTAAATGAGATTTTGAAAGCCCCATTTATTGCGCAGTTCAACTATTAAAAATTGACAATTGATAATCTCCACGGCGAGCGTTGGTTGATTGAGTAACGTTTTGATGAAACAGCCAAAAGTATACAAAATGTACTATATATACTTACGTTGTACACATATTATTATTTATTGTTCAAATGAATAAAGGTTAAAAACGGATACATAATTACAACAATTTAAAATCAAGTGTTTCAATCGTTTAGTGGTATTGGCGATGTCCACTAGGATTCAACCGATTGATGTAAACGCTTCTGATGGATTAATCATCCGCAGTCGAAAGAGAGTTGCTTGGTTGGTCAACATAACTAGGCAATGCACCAACGTAACAAAAAATGGGTCTTTTGTAAACATTTTTTAAACCGCTACCCAGGTCCTTTGTTTGTTACAGAATTCATTCCATCAAAATTATATTGAAGGAAACTCACCTTATTTGTTCAGTCACCATAAGAAACTGGCTAAAATGCAGCAATTTTTTATTAAGCTGCGCAGCGATTTGCATATGACTTGCTATGACTATGATAATACATCCTTGGCTACAATGTTGGAATTGTTGGATTATGATTAGAGTGTAATAATGAATAAGGATAGCTTCAATGGGATCTGATCAACGATAACTATTGACCATAAATTTATACATTTTTCAATAATGAGTGTAAATGATCATGGACAGTTTTAAATAATTTTACTATTATTTATAAATAGTAGAAGAGGCGTACTGTTGCTCATCCATTAATTACAATTATTATGGTGCACTTTAGTGTACCTTATTGGAATTATCATAAGTGTCTGTCTGTTCACCCTGTCCGTATGTCCGTCCATCATTACGTTAACTCGATTTACGCCAAATGACAGAAAATGCCAATAGCTTGGACACGTTCGAAGATGGGCACTTTAGGTCGACCTCCATGGGGTTGAGGTTAAAGGAAAGGAATGTCAGGTGTTAATGGGGTAAAAAGTTAAATCACGTCCAAATAAGCTGAAATTTAGTATACAGGTACCTTATGCACTACAGCAAAGTTAGTTTTATTGCAAATACGACATCTCTCTCGATAATCCTAATTATTTAACGTGTTCATTTACTTATTTATTTTATTTCTTCTTGCTTCTCTCCATCCTTATTTACTGAAACAAAGTTTTAAATAAAGAGTATCTTTATTGTTTGTTTTGAAAAAGTATGTTTTGCAATAATCTACAAACACACTAGCACGCATTGATTATAAATAGCAGACTATGACTATCGTATATCATTCCTTGGTTCATACGTCATACTCATACTAATAAAATATTTTAAACTTTGCTGTCATTTTCGTCACTGTCACCACTACACGCGTAAGCAGAGTATATTTACCCATTGTGAAATTACAACCATGTAATGCCAAACCTGACCAGTGGTCCCTCATATATACCACAGAATTTGAATGGAAATTACAAGGTCTTCATAATCTCAATATTCGATACAATAATATGTTATCATTATCCGGCTGAGATAATGTTACCCGCAAAAATGAGGGCGAAGTCTGACAAGTCTTAAATGATCGTACAGCCGATAAGAACAAAACCATCAACGGATACGCTTATCGTTAGTGCAGAAATCAATCCTGATAAAGCGTGTTTACAGGATATGACGACAATTTACTTAAATGTATGTCTGTCACATTTTCAAATGTTATTCTTGGAAAAATTACTTCAAAACTACTGACGCATTTAACATATATTTCCTCCTGTTCCTGTTTTGTAAAACTGACGCATCCTGTTTTGTAAAAAGATAGTGCTGAAATAATTGTGTCATGGGCATATAAAGGTGCATGCATAATGTGGGATAATTGCACAGTTGCAATATTACTTACAACGAGACAACGG
Source organism: Callyntrura sp. NNG-2020 (assembly GCA_027744055.1). Lineage (NCBI taxonomy): Eukaryota > Metazoa > Arthropoda > Collembola > Entomobryomorpha > Paronellidae > Callyntrura > Callyntrura sp. NNG-2020. The sequence goes on from JAHZNE010001738.1 coordinate 18,476, forward strand.
AGTCTATCGGAGCTGACGCTATAATCATGACTCCGAAAATTTTCAACTATTTTTACAGTAAGCACTTGCTTGCTGCTCTGCTTTTGTGCTTTTGGAGGAACACGTGTCTGGTGCACGGTGTGACCTTAGATTCTGAAGGGTACTACGACATTGTGGTGGCCATCAATGAGAAAACAGCTCAGAACAACAATGCAGACTATTTACAAAACCTCAAGGTATCAAACATCTTATCCGATTTCCCTTCTTTAAATTATTCATTGTTCGTAAAGAGACGATTTATTTTATCAGGATGGCATTCAGGACCTCTCACGTGCAATCTTTGAGTCGACCCA
>JAHZNE010001739.1:0-11895 GCA_027744055.1 Callyntrura sp. NNG-2020
AAAAACACGTTCGTTCCTGTGGAGTGAATTTATCAGGGAAAAAAGAAAGTTTGATGAAAACCAAAAAAGGTGGCACAGCACCAGACCTGGTTTGGACGTGTGTTGCATGCGGTCTAGATGAGATTCCCTTTCTCCTAGGGAACTAGTATAGAAGCCGCCTTGCCCATTAAGCAATAAAATTGGATGGATGGTCAAAAAACCTGCAGACCATTTCCGAAGTATGTAGTATAGCACTCTATTCATTTTCTCGAGCAGAGAATTGTGTTGTAAAAGGGAATTGTTATGAAAGCATTTAACAATGAGACGGCAAACTATCTAATGGCTGAGGCACAGAAAATGTTTAACAATGCGTAATTCGAGAGATGTGAAAACAGCGGTGGGCGTGCTTGTTTTTCTTGTTTTCTACAGGTACTCCGCCACGACACGCGGATGACAGTGTTTTGTTCTTTTCACGTGGCTAATTAAATCGAAACTTGTTCACTGAACCCAGTTCATTTTCCCCCTGGATAATGCCCTCGTGTACGGAGACGGAGATGTGGGTTCCGACCGAACTCTACCTAGGCGACTCCCGACGCCATACTCCAGCAGTACTTTATTGTGCGACGTAGTAGTTGTAGACATTTTTCTGTATTATTGATACATATCATTCGATTTCCCCGGAGAAGAACAAGAAGAACGGAGATTTAATGGATTTAGGGTATGGTCGTTGTCATCACACCAGGCAGGAGAAACACATCGGGTTACCAGAAAACGGAAAAAGTAGGTGACTTTAGATAGGTTGATATAATATTACAGTAGTAGAATACATATGGTGTTTTAGGAAGATATGGTTACATGTTACATCACTTGTAGCAACCATCGAATATTTAGAAAAATAATTGCAGAGAGGGATGTCAGTTCGAACTTTGGCAGTGCGCATTCTTTTGGGGAACAAAACATGGTGATGTTGTGGTAGACGCATTGGGATAGGGAGATTGAGTGGAGAGACGGAACTTTATCAGATCACACGGAAATGATGATCATTATGGTGCTGTACGTTTTGTACAAGGTAAAAAAGTAAATTACACGGCTGAACAGTTCGCATTAATAACACCGACAGATTTTTTTTAGAAAGCAACACATAATTATCGTATCACTACACTAATGAGCTGGAACTTTGAAAAAGGAAAACAACGTAATGTAGAGCAACCGCATACTATTTTTGTATTTACTTTATAGGTACTACGACTGGTATGTCGGTGTTTCTGTAAACCATACTCAAATTTAGCGCCATGTGTTGCTGTTATGCTGTTGCCAGTTGCCACTTACCACAACTCTTGATTAAATGTGCCTACGGCCCATCTAAAAATTGTGTGGTGATGACATTCCTATGTAGTAGTGAAAACTGATGAAACTCGTCTATGTTGGGGGCATGGAAAGGGGGAAGTTGCTCAAGTTATCTAACGGGCATCTTTGTTTGAGTTTAGCTTGTTTTGCATATCCCCTATCCCTATACGTTTTTAGTTTAACATACACATTAAATTAGACAGTTTCGCAGGTAGACATGTCACATTCACTCTAACAACTTATGTTTCCTTTCTTCTTTATGTAGAAGTTGTTGACCTGCATAAACTGTTTAATTTAGGGAAGATATATTAATTAACGAAAACACGGCAGATGTGTCGAAATACAATGTTTGGGTCTAATTTAGTTGTGTACCAAAACTATTTTTGTTTTACTTTCAATTAATGAACCGAAAAAGGAGGATAAGTGTTAATGTTTTCCTTTGTTTTCTCCCTTTTATCGTAACGCAACCCACACAGCACATTTATGCTTCCATAGCCATATAACCAGCTATAAGTGAGGGATGTGAATATCAATGTTTGAAGGTGATGATAATACGTATTTCACCACCCCTTTTACAACGTTAACACTATTAAATGACGTGTGGACTGACAGATAGTTTACTAAATATCATAATATGAGGTCATATTGAAGTAGATGTTGAAATTTTGTAACACATTTCAGTTACTCTTTATACGTGTATAACAACACGCCCAATATTCATCATAGAATGTAGACTCCGTCGACTGGCAACCCCATGCAACCAGGTTACCAGAATACGGAAGGAAGTGGGTTGTTGTGCCAACAAATTATTAGGATAGACCGCTTAAAAGAGGAAGAGTTGCAAAAAGAGAAAGTAAGAAAGTAGTACAGATGTTACAATGCAGCATAACAAAAGTACAGGATTTCGAATGTTCTGAGTTTGCAGGATGATTATGCAAAAATAAAGGAATACTATGTCTACCACCCTTTGCACTTTGTTTAATAAAGCACAAATAGATAGAGAGTAGTATGGCGTAATCACCTTGCTCCTTCAGCACATACGAGTGTGAAGTCAAGAGAACACGCTTTTGGCATCACCTCACACCGACTACCTCGAATGGATTCGAATCCCACACATTTATATAGCACAAATAATGGTCATGGGTAGTTAGTGCAAGTACGTCGAGATTATCCGTAGATATGACTTTGTTTATTTACCTTATTTATGTGCAGCAGCAGCACAATCATAAATCATTTCGAGTCCTCGTAATCACTTATACATGAGCAGAGCCGAAAGAGAAGAGATAGAGAGCGTGTCATTAAAAGGCTGAGAGTAATAATAGAAGTTTACCTTTGCATCCAAACACATATATATTGTTTGATTTGCCAGTTGCGATGGATGATTAGAGTGACCTATACTAACTGACGAACTGCGCGAGAGAAAGGATAATGCGTAATATGAAGCCGTTTAAATAAACGAAGAGCCGTCTGTGCACTCGCAATATCGATTTACCGTTGGGTAACCCATAATCATAAATTGAGTTAAGACATGACGATATCGATTACTATTTCCTTCTTTTCCTTCTGTACAGCAGCAGCCGTTTGTCCAAATAAGGAACAGTTCAAAATAACATCAAAGAGAAAACATTGTCATTCTAGTGGTAAAACAACACGCTGTGCTGGTGTGCATGTATGTAAGTAGAAGTGGCGTTATGTATAAGTAATAACTTTTACATAACCAAAACACAATCTGCAGATTTGTTGCGCAAAATGGTATAATGAATTGGGTATTTGTATACCTGTAAAATAATTTAACATTGAAAACTAAAAGACAAAGTCTTTCCTTTTCCAGAAATTTTAGAAAAATTATGTCATGTAGAATCAACATAGTCGATGTAGAACGTTTAGCCTTTATATGTAGGCTTGTTTGGGAAAAATCACTATGTACTGTTAAAGGAAGATGATGAAACATAATTGTCCGTAACGTTGGTATTAGACGCAGGAAAGCACATCACTGACTTAGTTAGGAGTAAAAACGAATTGAAACATTTTTAACAATTAGGCCACTGCTAGTCATTAAGCCAAGGTTAATTTTAAGGTTAAGAGCTATTCCCGCGCGTGATTCATTCAGGCATTCATCGTCAGTTTATTGCTAAGCGTGTGCCTACGCATTACTCATAATTCTAAACTTATATGCACAATGAATACAATACGTAGGTGACACAATTCATTTATTAAAATTAAATGATTCTATCGAAACCATCTACAACGTTTCGTCGTTAGTTTCACGTCGTCCTTGCTAACTTTCACCTTCAACATGCCAACCAGTTTGACTGAATGCATAATAAATAGGGCTCATTTTTACTAGCAAGGTAAAGTTTGGAATATAGGCAGTGCGGGGTTCAGCAGATAAAAAAATTGTAATAATGGTAAACCTTCCCATTCTTGGCATTATTATTGCCATTCGACAGACATACACGAAGAAGAAGTGTCCTTTTACACCAATAGAAAGCACAGACTGTGACGTGATTTTTCTCTTTCTATTGCTGTTGAATTATTCAACGTTTCTCGTTAACCTATTGTCTTTCCCCGATAAAAACGGCACTGGAGGAAATTGCAGAAAGAACTCATGAATTCTAATAATATTTTTCTTCTCTCTTGAAGCACGAAAGAAACCAACGGTTTCCCTCGATCTATAATCCGTTATTACATATTTTTCTACGATCACCCGCACCATCGTCGTCAACCTCTACTACAATGTAAATGCGTTTCAACCCCAAATTTTGCTATCAACACGGTACTAAAAATACACACATGTCGCGTTTCACTTCTGTTTCAAACAATGCGAATAATAAAACCGTAATTTGGATTTGCTTCAAGAACATAAACATGATTTGAATTTTACATGAGATGAAGTGAAATGCACCGAGATCAACTCCGATGTGTTTTTTTCGTGCACACATACGCCCTAAAAACAAAGATGTGTATTCCATTCTGCATGAAGGTAAAATAATTTGATCGAGAAGAAAAGCAAAGTAATCGCTGAAGGAGAAACCGAAGAAAAGCTTCTGCGACAGCGTCTCCGGCGGAGACAGGAATTGCTTAAAACACCACTTTCGTCCGTTTTCCATGTGACCAAGAAACCCTGAAAGTTTTCCATCTGTGACCTTTCTCTGATTGCCTGCTGCATTGTTTATGACAAAAGACGTAGGAATTCAATTCGAAAGATCCAGATAAACAAACTTGATCCCTCATGCTGCTTGTTGAAGCTCTTTTCGTGATTGGGGTTCTTTATCCCCATTTAGCTTGACCTTTCCCGATTCATGCAATCTTGAAAAAACGTGTAGCCATGCAAAAAAGATGGAAACTTGGCCAATTGTTAATGTATTACACTTCATGCATTATATAAAATGAGGATTATACTACAGCGAAGAATTGAATGAAAGCACTAAAAAGTCGGCAGCCATTGACCATACCTACAATACAATGAAACACACGGTCACATGCACAACAGAAATAGGCTTGTCCCTCACCCTCTTCTTCAATTTTACTGGCTGTGTCTGATAATGGAAAGATAACCCTTTCCCTTTTAACGTTTAACAGCTTAATATCAAGCGATGGGAAATTTAAACGCGATTTTAGCTTAAATAGCAGCAGCTTGTCTACTCCAGAGTAGTCGTAGGTAGTACGACAACGCAATTTGGCAAACTCATTTTTATTGTTGCCCCATTACATTACCTACTTTGGAGGTTCGATAGTTCTCAAACGAATATCAGAATCCTCCCCTAACAGCTCCGTTTACCCTCGTTTAGTTGATAGCTGCCATTTTCAATATTGAATCATGAAAAATGAAAGCTTACTGTAAATCTCCCACCATTTTTGTCTACTTTACTTCAGCAAAGCTGCTAGTTTTTATTGCTTTGGCCTGGTCTTACAAAATGGAGAACGGATAAACTCCTCTACACACAAACGTCAAACACGCATAGAGTAGTAGTTGGTAGTAGTCGCAGCAGCAGACACACTAGACTAGTTATTGGACTAAAAACGAAATCCACTTTCCACTTCTGTACATAATCATGCCCTTTAATGCAGGGTTCATGTTCCTGTCTTTCTTTTCCCTCGGAGAAAAGGCAATATTACTCTTCTGTGTATACTTCATACCAAGCAGTAGTACAAAAACTTACGTTTGGCTTACAGAGTCGTTTCAAGTTGGATACAGTGTAAGTACCAGGACTCTAGGGACTTTTCTCTTTTCTTTGAAAAAGCCCAAAATTTAATACCTTTTTGATTTCGTTAAGAGTTCTTAAAGAAAACCTAATGCGATGAATTGAAAAATTACGTGTGCAGGCGCATAAACCGGCTAAGCATTACTTTTTTGAGGGAACTAATCACATGCACCATTACATTTACCTATGCAAACACCTATAGCGGTTACTAAATATTAGCAATTTTATTCTTGAATAGTTAGTGATATAAAAAAAAGAAAAAAAAGATATAACCACAATTTGAATTAGATGCTCGTGCTAATTTGAACCACCAGGGGAACACTTTAGAAAGTAGGACCAGTTACCTAGATTCTTTCCCAAAATCACCTTTACGTTTTTTATCTCTCACCTATACGTTAAAAAATGAACCCAACTTCGATATGAATTACTAATGCCATTATTTCCGATGCCCTTTGAATACGGTCCCTGCCGGAAGTGTCGCAGAAGATGGAAATTTAATTAACTGTAACTCGCCAATTTATGAAACTCTGGAGTGCGAGAGGAGTGTGATAGGCAAGACGGCCGTATAAACAGACATCAATTGATATCTGCTATTACCCAACATACAGTATGTAAATATTCACAGTTGATTTTTTGGCTCTTCATCTTGCGTCACTTTTGCAATTACGTCATGTAGAAATACAAAACAACAACACAAAAGTGTGTTCCATGCAATCAATTAAATTTGTCATCCGTACTGGAAGAAGGCAGATTTGTTTAGGTTTATCGTTTACAGCATGGCAAGCCGGAAGAATAATGTAATTTGTAATTGTTTACAGAAAACACATGCTTATTTACTTATTTGAGAGAACGTGCGAAAAGGAAAGAAAGGGTAGAACAAAGGGGAAGTGGGAAGAGGCACATACTGATATATTACTCACTGCTTTTGTCAAATCAGATACTATACACATGTTATTTCCCAATGTATTTGCTTTAATGTTGCATTATGTTGTTTTTCATAAATATTCTAAACAAACACAGAAGAAAGCTTGTAGCATTCCATATCTGAAAAAAGAAGAGACTTACAAAAACCATTATAATTTTACCCTCTATCATCTATTTCAAAACAGTTCGCTTGGTAAAATCATAATAAAATGCGTAATGAAGCGCGGATGGATGGGTTTTTTGATAGTACCAGCAATCACCCATGAGATAAATAATGTTTTTCCAGCCTCGTGACTCACAATGTTGTGCGAGTTTCATGTGAGGGAGTACAATATACACACCCAAAGAAACAAATGAAGATATAAGGCAGCATATTTTGAAGTTTAGATGGGATAATGCTCTATGCTTTCGGCGGGAAAATTAATTAAAGGAAAATGACAGCGTAGTAGTACAAAAATAATTGGTACCCAGGCCCACGCGTGAGACCTTCCTTTTTATGAAAGGGCACTTGAGGGGTACCATGAAAAACTGGTTGACCCAGTTGCCCATGATTATCAATGTATGTCATCTTGAATCCTGATGTTTCAAAGGGGAAATGCTCTTTAAGTGTCTTACTGTGTTTCCATAACCTGAACTCAGTGGTTACGTATTGCGTTGGTATACAGGAATGACATATGAAAATAGCAAGTTCTTCAAATTACATAAGATATAGGCATTCCCTTGAGAAACGTTCACAAGAAAGTGCTCAAAAATGTTGTTAATGAACACATCATTTCTGGCACAGTTGAAGTGCGGAGCGTTATACAACTTGTATTGTAATTAGTGGAACGAAAACGTAATCCATCTTGTTCTATCATTGGACTCACAATTAGAAATACTTGTTATTCACAATCCATTGAAAAGGGAAGCAAAAATTCTTACAATGCCCCGCCCGACTCATGCATCATCATTACTTTTCTCTTTGCTACCTTCACGCACTCTGTCGAGTTAACTTCATCGTGACAATTGTAAGGAGTAGCGTAATAGTAATAATGTTCAACCCGTTATCTTAAAAACAGTTGCCGGAAAGAAATTGTAAATATAAAATCTCTTACTACAGTCCTTTTCCAAATTCATTCATCTCACAAAGTGAGTTTTTCAATGACTAGTGACTTGTAGTGACAGATCACCCTGTACCCGTGTAATCCACAACACAACATAGGATCATGCTGTAATACTCAATTCACGAAACTCATTTGTCCATTCTGAGAAAAAGTCATTACTTTTGAGAAGTAACTCAAGACGCAAACGCTTGATAATATCTAGGTATTAATGTTGAATCTCCAATGCATTGCACAACAAGATTACTTCTCGAGACAGCTGCAACTTTTAAACTTGTTCTAGACAGTAAATGGATTTCGTTGGGAAATTTTACAAATCCGCCCTCCAGCTGTTTAATGTTTCAACTTTCTCTGCCAATTGCCTCTGTATGGACTGAATTCAAGATTCTACTTTCGTGATACTTAAAGTAGTAAGTAGTTCACAATATATTTTCGTGACATACTATACTACTGTGACCGTAAAGTTCATTTCAGATGTCAAAGTAATATTGTTAGGAAATCGATCAAGAAATCGATTATTCTATATAAACAGTGAATGTCACAACTTTATAGAAATCAAACTTATGTAGGACAAAATAGTAGGAGCTCCAAACTAAATACGCTCAGAGTGGTGACCTTCTTTACTTATAGATATGTACCACATTCAAATAATGTCGTCCTTTACAGATATCTAATGGCAATGGGGGTGATATTTTCCAGTTGTACAATCTCATCCTTCTATAAGGCTGAATGTGCTCCTGCATTATCGTTATTTGTACACGGCAAGTTAAATAAACCTTGACTAACAAACACATATGAAACTGGCGTAGTGATGGCTTCAAATCATACCGTGTAGCAAAAATGCATTTCATGACATGTCATTAAAGTCATTTTTATCTTTTTCCCATTTCGTGTTGCATTAATGCCTCCGACAAAATACCAAAAAATTACGTTTCATTTATAAGCATATCAGTATATACTTCAAATCAAATTTTGTTCAATGACGTAAAAATGCAATATCCATGTACATGCATGATCCACTTCCATATTACATGTTTAATATTGTTCATGCATTTACTATCTCATTTTTTCAAAATGGGTAAAATGGCATGAAAATGTATGTGACGTGATGGCAAATATGGCAAGGTGAATATTATAATCAATTGTCCACATACAAGTCTTTCCTGGTCATAAGATACGGTTATGAAAGTAGCAAAGTTTAGACGTTTTTCTCCGTTGTGCTGGCTACTAAAACAGTAGTTTGACAACCAAACGGCTTCAGATATGAACACTTGAAAACAGAATTTCGAAAATCGATATTCCTTTTCAAAATCTTTGAACCGCAGTGGCGTTTAAATTGGTAATTTGATTTAACCTATTTTAGTGTAAGTATTTACCATATGCTAATGCATTAGCATATGGTAAATACTTACATTATAATGTATGCTTTAGCTTTGACTACATTTGTGGCATGTGTTATAGAAGAACAAAATGTGATTTTTAAATAACACTAACAATTTTGCGGTTTTGGCAAAGGTTCCAAAATGGGAGCTTCACATGTAACTATGGGTGACCCTTAGCTATTGGCCCCTGAAAGAATTGCCTCAAATTTATTTTCCCTTCTCGAGACATCACGCAACAGAGAGACAGAATAGGAACTGATGGCATTAAGAAAGTTTTATCACAGTTCTCTCTCGATACTTTATGCTACGGCAAATTGGCCGCTGGTAACTCAATAGAGAATGACTGGAGGGCTCTTGAACGATGTGACACGGTTCAATATTAACTTTTTCTAAAAATTTTAAACAGTTTAGAAATTGCAATACAGAAGAAATGTCGTACGAGTCTACCTACATAATGCGTGTGCAAACCTTCAGCCCATTCCCCAAATTCATCAAAATCGGATTGTGCATACATGCCTAATTTATATTTCACCAGAAGCAAATTTCCGCAGTAGTTTTCTTTACAACTCTTTTATGACACTTGCTTTCAATATAGTAGTAGTTGAGAGGTCCATCCTCTTCATCATTATTATGGTTATCCCTTCCTCCAATCCCGCTGTCCTACATATTTCCCCGGAGAGAGTTCTATTGAATGAGAAATAGTTCCTTAAATCTTTTTTTTCTTCCTCACCAGAACAAAATAGCTGCTGAGAAGTAAACTTGTAATGATTTATTCCAAAAAAGTTTGAGACAACTTATAACTTCTTTCCCCATTTAATTGGAAAACTAATAAGACGACTCGCAATAAGCTTTTGACATAAAAAATACACCCAGGAGAGTACGGAATATTTTCACATAAAAGTCACAACATTTTGATTCTATCTGTAATCAGCTGCCCCTTTTAAGTCCAACGTTAAAAATTACCACATTTGAGTTTTGTTCGTTAATTTCCATTAAAAAATTCCCAACTAGCATCTCAACTACATTAACGATTAAACTGCTACACAATAATAATATCTTCCAACTATTTTCTTACGACTTCCTTGTGTTATGTAATCAGAATGAATGAAAATGAAAACAAGTCACCTAAAAGCTCAGAAAAGCAGAAGCATGCATAGAATGAATGTGAATTAACGCACGGGACGACGGGCACGTTCTTTTTTATTTAGAAAAAGGAAAGTGAAGTAACTAAAAGTCAAACAAGCAAGAAAGTCATCAAGACCTGTCACTTTTGAAGAGAAAACACGAGAATGATAATGACGCGGGCAATAATTGACTTGCCCCAACCACCCTTTCCCTTTTTTGCTACTTTGCACAAGTTGCGAAAATGAAGACGCATTCTTTCGTAGAAGATGAAATATGTAGGTTTGGAGGGTATGTCATTTTTTCTTTTTTTTTCTTTCCTTCCCCAGCGGTTCCCTGTCCCTAAATGTACTTCGTAGACAAAAGCAGTGGCAACATGAGAGGAATACAAGGGGGTGAAAGAGAATTCTTTAGAGAATGACTGGAATGCGAGGGAAGACAAAAAGCAGAGAAACTTTTTAGCTCGCACACTCATTAACAGCCTTTTTGCTTCATTTTACGTCTATAAAGAGTGCGCTTGTATAGGGTTCTTAGGAAGACGAGAGGATGGAAGTGGCATTTTCTACGTAAATAAAATAGTTGTAGTCAATAGGAGGGGAGGGATAGAACAAAAAAAAACATATCAGTGTTTCAGTGCAGGAGTAGTGGTGTGAAGTGTGTGTGAGCCAAAGACATATAAGAATATCGGAGTTCCTTTCCTGCGAAAAACAAGATCATTTATTTGCACAACGTTGACTACAGAGAGTGAGAGTGTATGTGTGTGTGTGTACCGAATGACAGAAAAGAAACAGAGGAAGTTGGAAAGGAAGTAAAGTATCGTGTGTGCTAAGATGTGATGCGCGTATATCATCACGAGAAGAAAATAACTTGTATATATCTTACGAAACCCTACAGAAAGTTGCATTTGGAAGCCGTAGTGGCTAGTAGTAGCAGTAGTCGTCAGGTTTCATGTCAACAGCCACCGACTCGAGAAGAATTTTGGAGGAGGAATGCACGCCTACAATATTCCATGTATCTTCTTTTAACCGAGATATTGCTCATTTGCTCAAAATGAAAAAGAATTCTAAAAGCTCCTCAAGTTTTCTCTCTAGAAAAACCGACGAGGTAATAATAAGGACCTTGTATTATAGATCACAAGAAAAAATTCATTACTGGCATTATTATGCAAAGCCCTTTTTAAGAAAGTTGCGTCAGTTTTTAAACCTCTGCTGATAGAGATTCACGATCTTAAGGAAGGCCAGTCTAATTTTAATTTTTCATTATTACTTCGTATTAGTCCCTGTTATGCCTAATACCATTCCCTTGGATAGAATACTTCAAATATTTTTAAAAAAGAATTCGCGCTCTCTATCCTATTTTATATTGCCTTCTTTTAAGTAAGCCGGCCCCGGACACATTGCCTAGTGTCTTGCTTTCATTTTAATCGTCTTATTACTCTGACCCATTATAACCATGTTTTTAATATTCACCGATTTCTTTTTAAAGAAAATACGATTTATAGGAGGTACTTACATTTAAAAAATATACGGTGCATGTTTTTCACGGTGGCATATTACTATATCAGTTTTCACGGTCTTCACTTTTCATAGTATCATTTTCTTCGTTCGGGTTATAACAACAACATTGCGTCATCATCACATCACTGACTTGTCTTGTCACTCGTTGGGTTCAAGAAGAACAAAAATAACAAGATTGCCTACGAGTTGTACTCTCGTCACTTTTCACTTTTACTTGTTACTGGTAAAATACGTATACATGAGTGATCATCATCATTATCATCCTCAGCATCAGCAATGAAGTAATATTCCATTCCCAGGAAAAGTAATGATTAAGTAG
>JAHZNE010001740.1:2380-22144 GCA_027744055.1 Callyntrura sp. NNG-2020
GGTTATTGCTGTATTTTGGCTTTATTACCAGAAGTGTGCAGCTCTCATTCCAGATTCCAATTCCAAATTCCAAGTGCTAGCTAAGCTGTCTGGTGTAAGTTGGGACTGGAACGTTCCGTATTTTTGTTAACCAGACTTGATTCCGCATTAATGGAAAAATGTCCAGATCAATTTAGGGCATTAAGTTGAAGCTTAAAATTGGGACATATTATTTTATTTCAATGGTAAATCCCTCGTCTTCAAACCTTTATTCTTGGAAAGTGTGATTTTCGCTTTACTACATGTTTATAAATATAATAAAAAGTGCTTATTTAGCCAACGGTATCTTTTGTACATACAATATATGTATCTACTATCGACATAATTAACATTCTTATACAATATATCTGCCTACACAATTTACATGTTACTATCTATGCAGATAGAAAAGAGAAAGAAAATTCGTTAAAAAGTAACAACTACGTCTAACTGGAAAACTAGAAAGCTAAAAAGGAGGATTCTACGTTTTATCATTTGAATTACCGGAACATTTGAGAAAAATCTGTTAAAAACATGGTGTGAATAATATATGCGCAATTGCAATTAATATTTATAATAACAAGTCCAAGCAAGTTTTTTTATAGATCTACCCTGTATCGCATTATCCGGTTTAATAGCAGTGATCAGTGTGAATGCAGTTTAACAGGATTGATAAGATACGTTATTATACGATAAATAAAAAATAAAGTCTTCCGTAACCACCACCCTTCTACTTTTAAAATTTGTTTTTATTTGCCAATTGAGGCAGGACGAGAACAGATATTTCTAGCTAGGTGGCAACAACTCACATTTGCAAGCATCATAACGAACATCAATCAAACCAGTTAGCCCATTGTAATGTGACCCTGGATGTTGGAGGTCAAACCTTACTTTGTGTAACAGCTAATAAATCCGCTCTATATTGTCGGAAATAATAGGGTACCTGAAAAAGCTTAATGAGTTTTTGCTTTTACCAGAAACATCTTTAACACAACCATCTTCTTCAGTGTTGGCGAAAGCTCAATTTTTTAAGCTTCACTTTATATGGACAATAATGCAAGAAGATAGAATGTTTTCGTCATAATATGATAAAATAAAGAATTTTGTGAAGAACTTTTATAATAAAATAAATTTTTATTGACTTTATTACTTCAAATCAAAATAAAGATTTCTCCGTTACAAATGGTTCATCCACCCCGTGAACTTGGTCTGAATGTCGCTTAAATACTATCGTTATATAAAGACATTATAACTTACGTCGTAATATTACAATTACAAGTTTGTGCTCCAGTTCGTCTTCAGTCAAAGGTCAAAATTACAGAGTGCAAATTTAAGTACGTATTAGTCAGAGAGATGTCTACGTATGCACCTCTCTGCGTGTAACACTATGTATATACAATATGTCAAGTCTAAAAGTTATTTTGGAATTTAGTAGTCAGTGGGACATGTGGGCAGGTTTACTGTAAAGAACACATTCATTTCAAACATTGATGCAAAAACAAGGAAACAACAATACAATAGTAGAGCAACCATCCCAACTTTCTTGTCCAAATAGAACCCGTTGCAGGCCAGAATTGTGTAAAGGAGCACCAACGACACCAGCAGAGTTATCGCAGAATACTCCAGACCACCAGAATTGATTTTAATGTAATCGACAGGGTCAGATGAGATCATGGCTCCTCTAATCAGCCATGGGAGACCCAAACATATTAATATATCGAAAGTATTAGACCCGATTGAGTTGCTGATACTCATAGTCCCCAGACCTGAAATAGATTAAAGTAAACAGAGAACAAAATAAGCACAGTAAACGTCCAACATATGCTTTTTCTTCCCAGTTTCTAAGAAAAGTGGGAAAACTCTGGCGTGCCATCCTACAAGCTTCTATTACAACATCAAACAAAAAGCGCTGTGCTTGTGCTGTGCTGATCAGCATGTTCTTATCAGCTCTTTCTACTTGTAAAACAAACGTGTAAGTAAATATTGGACATTTTTTCACTCAACAGTCATTTTTTAAGTTTCGCTTGAGCCTAGCCAAAAAATTATTTCTTACGGCACGTCCTGCATTGCTGACGATGGGATAACAAAAGGCGGGGATAGAACATCTCTCACGCTTCCATGATTTTTATGCGTTACAAAATGGTATCAAAACAGTAAGACAGCAGACAACTATGAGAATGTATTGGTAACCTTTCCGTTACACAGTAGCACTGTAGGTACCCTTTTTTGTATAACAGACAAGATCCACAAATTGACACCGTAAATGTCCTTCTTACTTTACAAAGAGCAAACGTCACAGGAGAAGCCAGGCGAACATTGAGTCAAGATGTGAAGCTCTATACAATAGTTGGTGTTACATGTATTACAACGTATAATCCAAAGTGACAAAGATTTATGCCCCCGATTACATTTTTTTGCTGATCGTCACTGCATGCCAGATGAACTGGATAAGCAAAGCAGTAATATGACGGCTTTCTTTTGGAAACTAACTAAGCGCATATGTGTACTGAATTTTTGTAAGAATATTACAGTTTTTAGATTGCGTTAACCAAGAACAATGACAAGAAGAGAATTAGCATATACACACTAACAAAGACATAAATAATACTTAATATAGCTGAGTGAAGGTCACTACTCATCAGAAAGACAAATAAAGCTTTGGTAAACTACAGCGTGCGACCGGCAGTAATCCTTCTTCTTGTACGCCTTACCTTTAAGCCAACGTTGGTGCTTTATAGGGCACATACAATTAAATTGTCAACCCCTTTCAACCCCTGGGGGAGAGTTCAATGGTCACAAAGATCTTTGAATGTATGTATTACCAGTTGATAGGATCATATTTCAATTGAATTAATCATATTGCATAAATCCATATTTCATGATATTTGGGGTCATAGTCAAACCGTACCTGTCAAGCTTTAATACATTGACCCTGATGAAAGATAATATATCTAATTTTGTGACACTTCGTACGAAACATTTAATTTGATTTTAAGTTTCAAATCTTATTCCCTTTGCCCTTGAGTCGATCTAGAGCCTTTAAGTCATGGTGTATATACGTCGTCGGAAATCGTACCCTCCGGGAGGGCTTGCTGGTCGTAAATGTGTAATTCTGACATATTCTCATTGTCGTCTTACAGATGTCACGATCATGACTTCAGTATAAAAAAGAAAAAAGCAGCAAAGCAACCAATCAACTGCTTCCTACAAACTAGCGAGACAAACATATATTCTCTATAAAAAAAATTGCGGTTGGTTATATCTAGAGAGAAATGAGCATTTGAACGTCGTACGAACGACAAACTTTCGACGTCGTTGTTTGGAAGCAATAGTAACAGGAAAGCTGCGGACAATGCGGTTACTACCACACTATATAACGAAATGACACCCTTCCCTCGCTGCACGCCTTCGTAATCTTTCCCGATTATCTTCCATTAGCTCGGCGAGCAACTTTTGTGTTAAAACGACTTTAATATAGTTAAGCGGTTTCGTGAAAAATTGAGCTTCCTCGCTCTATTTTCCTTTCCACCATATCTTGTTAGTCTGCAGTGCAAGAGAAAGTAAACAAACAAGGAATAATTTTAATTTTATTCACTGGAGCTCCCGTCACTGTCGTCACTAATTTCCTTATATCCTGGCTGTCACGCTCAATTTTTTTTGGATTCATATTACTGATACGATTTTTCAAGCGTTTCGCTGAATCTTTGAGGCATATTATTAAATAATGGATGTATTATAATAATATTGCTCATGTACATGCATTTTTGTGAAAGCTTTTTATAATTGTTCCAAGTTCAACTAACAAACCAAGTTCCATGAACTGCCACATCGAACTTTTTTTTACCATATTTTCCCATCTGTCTCAAAATTAAAACTTCTAAGTATATTATGTATGATGCATATTGTAGTATCATAGCAAGTTTAATAATTATATGGATCACGCTGAAGGCGAAATCTTAATGAATCCACACTATTATTAAAAAGTTCATTTTTGTTCATTGATAAGATGCTTTTCTGTGTTTTTCGTTTCTTCTTGTCATAATCATTATCTGTTATAATCATTTTCATAAACTGGGAAATAGCTGGTTAGCTGGTAAGCATTTCCGCTTTCTTCGTGATGTCGTTAATACGTCATCATCTGCACACTTACTCAATAGGTCGAGAAGCGAGTGAACACCACAAGTAAACTTTTAATATAGAATAGTTTGAGGACGTATGTATGCAAAGCGTACAACCACATAACATCATTTTGAAAGTTTTTACTTCATTTATTGCATATAATAGATGTAGAAAGTATATCTACTACTACTAGCTTGTATTATATCCCACCCGAATTCTTTAGTATTCAACCGCCACTATCAACTACGGTCTAATAAAAGTGTGTGTCGGCATCACGTACGCAGCGGCGCATTTTCGTTTTTCTTTAGGCACCCATTAATTGGATGTTGTGTTTGGTGACAGGATAACGTTCCGCATAATCATAAACCCCATAAAAACTCATCGCTGTATTTTCGAAAAAGAATGTACAGCTTTGCTCCTCCTGTCACAACGAAATTTGAAAGACGGCAAGGAAATATTGAAAGTAAGTTTTTAAAATCGGCGTATTTTTTCATTATACTCATGTTTTTGACAACGCGTTTCTCTTCTTATACTCTTACAATTCGATGCCGATCACCATCACCCTTTAGTTGTGTAAATATCTGGAAATCCGAGACAGTAATAAATATTTTCTTTATGGGAATATGTCAACAAAATATTTAGACAAACTTTCAATTCCGAATGTTAAGTAATATTTTCACCAATCTTGCACGTACATTTAAGCTTTGTGTGGATTACGTAGCGTGCACAACTGTCTTTGCCATCACCGTTGCATTGTAGTCACACACTATAATTTCAGAAAATATGTAACATAAAATGGGCCTTGATTACTTTTCGTGCAGTTTATTGCTGTAAAAATAAAATATATATTTATGCTTCTCTTCTTGAGGCAATCCAAAAGTAAATGCATCCCTAACACAACGTCGCATTACTCGTTAGAGTGGTGTTAGATCCAGTCAGTGAATAAGAAAATTTGGTGCCTATACAAATTATTACATATCCGTAGAGTTCCCACAATTCGCCAAATATTTTTGCTGTGCCGGAGCCCCGTCACAAAAAATAACATAAAATCAATGAAGTAAGCAAGGCGGTGGAGCTGACTTCATGTCACGGCGGAGTAAGGTTCTATGTTTTGACTCTATTACACATCTTATCATTGCTGCAAATATTTCCATTAGTTCAACGCGAGTACCTCCTACGAATATTCTACAGTATGCAGACTTTTTTCGTATTCCATCCCACGACGTGAACATCAAAATCATGAATGGGTCTAGAAATATCAGTTGTTTACCAAAAATACCGCGCTCAACGTACATTTCTATTTGTATGTACCCTCTCTCTCTCTCACCAAAAGGAGTAAGACGACCGTGATCGCTTCCTTTTTAAGAGAAAAGGGTTGATTTGCAATGATAATAGAGCAGTTCTGACAAACATAATTTCACTTCGTCTTTGAAATCCGACGCCTGGCTAATATTACTTATTTTTCTGTAATGGGGCTCCCTAAACCAAATTGGCACTGGTTCAGGTTCCTGCAAGGACTCTCCCAGTCAGTCTCTTAGTTTTTTTCCCCACTCAACTACCGTACATGTACAACTGGCAGCACATGAGCACGAGCACAAACATGTACATGAAGCGTTCCAATAAAACGAAGAAAGCAATAAGATTGAGATGTAATCGATAAAAGATGCTTATGACTTACCCTGGCGTGCAACTATGATACTGGAGACAACCTCTGGAATGCTGGTACCAGCAGCGATGAATGTCAATCCCATTACACTATCCGGAATAGACAATGTATGTCCTGTAAACGGGAACAAAATGAGTTGTGAAGAGCTCTGATGAAATTACAATGCTTCTACTTACACGTTCACACAGCCATGTTTTACATTGTATTTATTATACCGTGGATGTACATATAATGTCAGATATAGACACCTGAATCACCGTGCACTACACACACTTTTCTTGGAAAATATCCACTTTTCTACTATCTCTCTGTTTAGTCTTCAGTCTTACAAAATTACCAAATATCTATACGTCATAGTCGGAATGGAATATAAAGTACGTATAAACATGCCAGCGCTACATTTTTATTGATTGACCCATCATCCTAATGCAATTTGTTGTAGCTTATCATCTCATTCTTTTAAAAATTGGACGTAGAACACATTATAGGTTCTTCTTTGAGCAGGAGACAAAAAGTAAGGAAATTTCTTTTTCTAAGGCCACGGCCACAGGTGTGCTGCTAAGAAGGAAAATTGCGATTTTGGAGTAGGTGCACGTATACTGAGTGGATAGATGGCTTTTTCTTGTTACAATCCTTTTAATGAATACTTCAAACGGGTTCTTCAATGGCTTGAACTTTTCTACACGTAAGGCAATTTAAAAATTCGGAACATAAAAAAATTTAAAAAATCAAACTTTTTTTGGGACAAAATATCACAGACAAAATATGTCTGTGATGATGGCAAAAAAATTGTCAAATTGATATTTAAAATGAATGGAAAAATTGGAAAACTATTCCCTGATTTATATTCTATTCGTAGGAAATTGCTTTTAAGTGAAAAGGATTGTGTAGGTATATTACATTCAGCCCCCACATACACGACCACTTTCCTGCACACTTACCTATAATCGTCATTGTCCACGAAACCAAATATGAAAGCAGTGCTATCCAGACGATGCACATGATAAACGTGATCGGGTACAATTTCCTTAGCTTCTCCTCCTTACAATCTGGGACTGTGAAACTAAACGCACAGCGAGGTGGCCAAGATACGAACCATTGCAAGTAAACCAGAAAGCCTCCTTCACTGGGTAGTCGGATGAGACTCCATTCTGTTAGGGACAAGAAAACACGTGTTGTTAAAATAGAAAATAATATTTTCTTCATTGTAAGGTTCACATGAAACCCACATTACGGTTTTTATGATAGACTCGCCGGAGCGCTGAAAGGACTTTTAGCACTTAAAATGAAAGAGTAGTACATATTTGCTTTCACCAAGACTAGTGTACCAGTGGAATAATCAAGTCGCCCCAAGGATGCACGAGCAGGCACATCTTTGAGCCATTAAATTTACACACGACACGACACGATGGAAATCCAATATGCTTTATAACATTTTCTACATGTATATCATTTTTATAGTCTATCAAAGCAGGACAGCATTTTGTAAGGTTTTGTTTTGTTGAGAGCATTGTTGAAGTTGTCCCACTCACATCTGACCTAAAATGATAGCTTTGTCCCATAATCTGCTAATATAGGCAAGTCATGTAGAGAGAAAAGACGATTTAACTTTGAGTGTGTTTTGTAATGAGAATCACGTAAGGGCTTTAGCTATGCAGGCTGAACAAACTGGAATGGAAACATTTGCAGCATTGGTTCATAAAATTCTCCATCTCATGACTGAAAACATGGCTTGAATAATATATGGTTTAGCAAATGGAAGGAAGACCACTGATGTAGAAGCACGGGTTTCTCCGTTGTCGTTACACAACAACGGCATTGATTCGCTCCATTTCCGTTTCAAAATCAAAATTGTTCAATCAATGTACATGTTGTTCTACTGTAATCGGAGAACTGGCACTCGAATGTAGAGTGTATGTAAAAAGTGGCATTGAAATAACAAAGTTTTGCCAAATAACGACAAATGGGGTATCAGGAAAAAGGTAAAACGTGTTTAAAATGGAACGGTAACTGCCTTTAAGAATTTAATTTACGTTCACACTTTTTACGTTTCCCCCGGTAGTACTGCAACAAGAAAGGGATGCATTTTACAAAGCGATAGAATGATGACTACATATACATCAACCCTCTTACGACAACGACACGTAAACGCTACATCTTTAGAATATTTTGTACTAATAGTAAAAATGAAGCCAGTCGAGACGCCAAGTTTATAGAAGATTGTACATGAATATACACACTCTTATCTTGTCACAACAAAAAAACTGCCAGTTTGTTAGCAGTAAGCCCTGTGCTCTCTCTCCTACGCATTGGTGACAGTTTTCGTTCCATTTGCTGAACTTCCTGAGGTGTTAAATCTGCTACAGGTACAATAGAGACCTTGAAATGCCAAACGAGTTAGGAAGTCCATAAAAAGGCGACACTTCACTGACAAAAGGTTTGTTGCTACTTTCGCATAGGCTTTTTCTACAAATAAGGCCGCCTAATGGTATTACGTTGTATCAGATGAATGTGAAATATAGTTCAATCCAATCTATCATCCATGCTTTTTATTCAAAATACTGCATCCCGGCCATATTTTCAACTAAATGTTCTTCGCTTCCAAACTTTTCTTTCAAAACTTTGTTCATTTTGAGACAAGATAAGAAAAGTTTCTTCTGGTCATGTCACCAATAAATATTTGACTTATGGGTATAATATAGACAACAAGTAAAAATCACGCCCCATTTTACTTTCCCCGGCTGATAAAAGGTGGAACACACAAAGTCAAAATCATTATAACAACGTATCTTTACAAAGTTACCAATGTACTACAATGTGCTTCTTTGTGAACCGCATAGAGTCATAAAGTTGAGCAATACACTAATTAAACTAATGATGAGCATCCCGTGTCAAAAAATGTTAACGAAATTCTACTTTCGTGGATTTAAACAGTCAGAACTTTATACCGTCGTGTGTGGTCTTTGCACGTCATCACACATACAGAGTACCTAGCTCTATAAACTTTATACGTAGGTGTGTGCATACGCATTCCTTCTGATAACAAGCTGCTTCTCCCTCTCTCTCTCTCTCTCTCTCTATGACATTTGTTTCTGTTCGTCAGTATAAACTCTATACTCTACAGTAGTAATAAATAGTAGTCTAAATAATCGTTGACAAACGTAAAAACAAAAGCGATGTTTATATTTTAAACTGTAAACTTTACTGTCATCATTATTGCCATCAACATCTCCCAAAAGGAAAATATTACAGCCATCAAGACAATTTCACTTCTGAAAAATCGTTTCTTCCTCCGTAAATGACTGCAGCGACCAAAATAACTGATTGAAACAGCCTTTCTTTCATCTATCCTCCACTAAAGTATTGGCTTTTTTTCTCTCTCTCTCTCTCTTCCCTATATTTGCTCGGGGAATCAAGAGTCCTTAGAAAAAATTGGACAAGATTCTCCAAAATGATTTCGATTTTCCTTGACAAGTTTCATGAACTTAGGAAGAAGTGTATTTTATGGCTTCTTATCGTGTGCACACCCCAACCATAACTAAAACTTGTTTCTTTTGTAGGCATATGTAATAACGTTCACTTTCACTCACTCATGCAGTGGACATAAAAGAAGAAAAGGTGTAACGGCACTACTAGTTGTAGTAATATGCTGTGTTGTTGGCCTCTGGCACAACAAATTCGCATGCACACTGTCCACAAACTTCTTTGCCTTAATGCTTGCTTCCCTTTATCGTTTCCTGGAAAATGGTTACTTTTATATTCTTACTGTCAGCATATTATAGCTCGTGTATACAAGTGTACAAGCATGCAAACAGCAAAGTATATTTGTATTGAAACGACGAAACATAAATAAGAGTGACCACTATTGTGGAGAGACAATTTAACTGGTCTAAAACCATGAAGAGCGTTTTTTTGTTGTGCTATTTAAGTAGCTACTGTGTACTAGACACAAAACGTTGTATTATTTATCCTGTAGACCGACCTTTCTAGTCTTTTCTCTCCGAACAAGAAGGAAAAAAAGATTGCATACGGAAGTCACCAAATTCGTGTACTATGTTCCCCATTCTGATGAACAGAATGGAAGCAGTTTCATTGTTGTTACGTCGAAGATCACAAGAAAGCTAGATACCTTTCAACTATATTTCATTTCAAGTCTCCAGTCAGTTGCAATGACACACTTGTTCTGTTCAGTACGTAAATCGTAAACTGCCCGTTGGTCATTTGCTCTTGTACTTTTGATAAATTCTACTTCGATAAAAGCAGTTGGATCATAAAGTAACTTTTTTTCTCAATAAATTCGACAAGATGGGCAAAACCAATGTGGCGCAGAGATAAAAAAGAATGCACGCATATTATATACAATACACATTATGCTCTTATGTTCAAACCACAGAGACTCCCAACGGTTTCATACGATCCCTTCCTTTAGCCATTTCACACGTCACAGAAGTCTAAAAGGTAAAATGGTTTCCTTGTTTTCTCTCTTTCCCCGTTTCTTTGTCTTTGGTTTCGAAAGGACGGCGCAAGAGAGAGAGAGAGAGAAAGCGAATGAAATCGAATTTTAGACAAATCTATACATCTCTTTCTTCTTACGAACAAGTAAATCTAAAGTTGGTTTTCTAAAAAAAAATGTATATATATTCGCTCGCATTTTATGTTCGTTTGTGTCTTCACCACACACACATCCTTCCTTCCCAAAGTTTCGTAATCTGTTCAAACTTTTGCATATAAGATGCAACTAGTGTAGCAATAAAAACAGAAAGTTTATAATGCAGAAGAGGATTTTTGCTCATAACTTTCCCAAACTGAGTTTTGGGGAGATACTATTATTTTTGGTGACAGAAGTAGCACCTGCTATGGTACTTCTCTCTGACAAAAGTATCATCAAGCTAACGAGCTGGTTTTTAAAAGATTACATTCTGGAAAATACTTGAAACGAAGCACACATGCAAACTCATACTCTACTCTTTCAACTTACTTGACTAAACCCTAATATATAGAGGCAGAGTGCGTGTCACTCATTTCACAGGAAGGTTATGATTTTTACCCATTACCACGCTACTTTTACCAATGAGGTGTTCATAAGTACTTTTAAGCTTTCGCTGTCTCCCTCCATATACAGCCAAGTTCCTTATTCTGGCTTCAGTTTCTCACGTATACAAAATGACAAATAGTTATAGTTGCAAGCCGCAGATAGGTGTTCAACAGGAAAGAATATTACCGTTACGTTACAATACCTATATTACACTTCATTACTCTCTCTCTGACAAGTATTTCGGATGAAAATTTTAGATGACAAAGTAGGCAACCCAATTTTTCATTAAAACATTGAAGAATTAGACTCTTCATTCCAGCATATAAAAGTTAAGACGTTAATAACATTTCCTATTATTTTACTCCCTTACCTTCGTCCTCTTCAGCATGAGACTGTGACTTGTGTAAAGCACTTGAAATGAGCATTTCGTCCAATACTTCAGCAGGAATGTCTCCACTTTTATCCAAGCCTTCACCAAGCCAGTCTTTTCGGGGTGGTTCACTCTCCAAGTCACGACCCGCTCCTTTAATATTAAATAATAATAATAATGAAGGATCTAAAAGATATTTTTGCTAAATGATATTATTTCATATATCAACGAAGAACACTTCACTTAAAATCGGATGTGTGCCACCTTGCGTAGTTGATATATCTTTGTAAAATGACTTTCTTCCTACAAATCATATTAAAGCATATCTCTAACAAGGGTTAGCGAGAATATAGGCGGAACATGTGTAAACTCGAATAGATAAAGTGACGCCATTTTAATGGATTATTTATGCAGACGTTACATGACGGAAATAATAATAATCGTGTCTTCTAACGCAATCGATTTCAGAAATCGTGTATAATCCTGCAAAACTAACCGTTTCACAAGTTATTTTTGAAGTGTTGGAGACGTTGTATACGTTCGTTGGCTGGACATATAAGATAGAGCTCTCCTCGTTTATCATCCCGGAGAAACGACAACAACTAATCCTCCTTTCATACGTACACCATATTTACTTTCTCTCTTGTAAACCTGAGCATATGAACGAAAGAAAAAACAAGTAGGATCCGTCACAGGCACCTTTATTTTATAGCTGAAACTAAAAAAAGCCTCTACTTTATGTAAAAACGTTATAAAAACGACGAAGATGAAAAAGCGTCTACGAGACTCTGGGTTACAGTTTGCCAACCTTCTGGCATTATAGCACTTCATTCAAAGGGGAGCATCCGGTATTTTTCTGCTCAGGGCTAATACGTTTAGGCCTTTTTAGGGAGGGAAGATGGATGATACAGAATAAGCAGTGAAAAACAAGGTCGCCTTAAATGGAAACAAAAGTCAGATCAAATCAGAATAAAACGAAAAAAATGGAATGTTCTTTGATGAAAATCTCTGTCACAAGAGAAAGGGAAAGCCATGGTTAATACGAAAAGAATTACCAAAGAGTATGAAATGTTGATTTAGCCTTACATTATTTGAGGGAGTCAACTTGAAACTGATGTCAAACATACACAGCTACCTATAAGGTACATATGAATAGACAGCATGACTAATTGAATGTGATATTGTTAGCAAAAAAAGACAGTAGCCGTATATTTTTGGTACAGCACATCAACTCAAATGCGCCGACTATATCTGCCAACAATAACTAGGAAAAAATGCACGTACATCCGTTTGGTCGTTCATGTAAATTGCAAGAGATGCATACGGGCAACGCGACAGAAGCGAATGAAGACTAGTTTGATGTACACATGTTGTGCCCATATCTCTTGGTTAAACGTGTATACGTACCCAGAAGCGGTGTTTTCTCCGTTGACGCTGTGAGCTCCGCAACAAAGGAAGCTCGCCTCCTCTTTTTTAGGTTTTGTACACCATCTTCGTCCTCATAATAGCCGAAACGGGCACGTACTCCGGTCACGAATCCTTCTGCGTACCTCCTTAGAGTTGAATTTTTGTACATAACTGTAAACAACAGAGGTGAAAGTATCTCGTTATTGAGAGAACGTGAAATCCTTTCGTCAAACAAAATGTAACGTGTTTTGACAAAAACATTGAATTACATTAATTGTATAATCAGCATTAACAGCCCGATTAGTTTTTTGCAAGGTCATTATAAATAATAAAATTGGAAGGGTAACAAAGGTCAGGGCGCCTTGAGGCAAAATCAGATATCCTTCTTCTTTTCTCGTATAATAAAATCCTAGCTTGGTTTTGCTTAAACACTGCACTGTAACCTGTACCTAGTGCTCAAACAGTAATTTTTCTGTAGCAGCGTACTTTTGTAGTAAACTAAACAATAGATGATCTTTCAGTTTCAGTAACTGTTTTCTATCGATTACGTGATGGTCATTCGACACTCAACATGCGTAGGTTGATGTGTACACAAGTAGGTATATGTGAAAGCAAACAACTAATTGAACGATGTGATACTAGGAAGACTTTGTGTCATATGAAGTTGTGTAAAAAAAGATATCAACTTTTGCTTTCTTTGATCCCACAAAACGTATCTTTTGTTTGCAAGTGTACAATATTCGCCACATAATAACATGAAGCCTCAAAATACATTCATTCTTGTTGCGATACTGAATGAACTGAACGAACTTGATGCTGCTGTTAGCTGTTATAATAATTAATAAGATCATTCTATGGGTGTGCCAAAACTACTCAAGTTACATCCATAAAGTCGGTAGAAGTGAAATTATTTTATAAATAAAATACAAGCAACGCTCCCTCATTACCAGCCTAAGAGTTTCATCACACTCGTGCGTACTTAATTACTTCACTCCTGAATTTTCCTAATGAATATGACATTGTAGTCGACGACAGATTCAAAACATTTCATTTCTGGATTTTCCCAGCGTACTCTGTATGTCTGTCAGCAAGCAGCAATACTGCTTCTTCTATATCGGGGATATATGGCTGACTTCTGCTATGTAGTTAGCTAGTTCATGTGTGCCAACCAATATTACTACAATACCCCACTGCAGCACAACGTCCCTAATCAATCATGTTGAGCCGTGTTTTCATGCACACATATATAAATACGGGATTTTATTGTAAGCTTACATGCAATTTGTTCATCACACTAATTAGTGAAAATTAAATTGAATTTCCCTTACCAAAAATATACACAGCATATGCAAGAACAAGAGCCAAGGCCTCATACCAGAATACTTGTCGATTCCCCAGGAACACAATCAGCAGGATAACAGCAACGGAGTAGAAAAGGCAGTCCCTGGTGAAAGGATACCACTCGATTGGCAAAGCCTGCAAATGTACGACATATGTGAAGGAAAATTGTGTTAAAAGAAGCAGTAATAAAGTTAATGAGGCTTATTGTGGTAGACTTTTGTCACATTTGATCAGATGAAATTCAACTATTCATTTTGTACCACATACTACATGTGTACTTATTCGTGTTACAACGTTCCTTCCTTATATTTATGGTTGTCTGTCAGAGTCAGTGCAATCCACAGTAACGTACACACGAATGAAGAAGAATAGGTATTACATGCAAAAAGATTAATGTTTGTTGTGAAAGTATCCTAAAAACTTACAGTGCTGGGAAGATGAAGCTCTACAAGATAGAGAAACGCAGTGAGCCACATCGTTTGCAAGGTTCACGTGCCGATATATTATCGAAAACGTCAAAAAGTATTTTTCTTGTTGGCTGTACATACTTCCTTATTTTTTACTCTTTTGTAAAGAAAGTTAAAGTGCTGTTAGTAAATATACTTGTCTTGATACACAAGCCATTTTATGATTGTGTCATTCCGAATATATCTCTGTTAGTCAGTAATTTTTTTTTCTCCTGTGATAAACGCAATGATTTTATTATATTACGTAGAAAAAACTTACCATCACAAATGCATTCAATACACGGCACGAAGTAGTCATCACAAACAAGCGCCAAACAGTAAAATATGAAGACTGAAGCTACGAAATGGACTGCAAGATACCCTTGCCGTCTTTGTTCCTGAGTGAAAAGGTCACGGGGAAAGTCATCAATCGCTGGTGGAGTACAGTTGAGATCAAGGAGTAGTGGATTCAAATCAGAGTTCGTTGCCGCTGCTGCTGCTGTGGTGGAGGTTGAAGTCCCATTTTGTCCAAACGCACTCGAGTTTGGTACAACAGTTGTAGAATCAATTTCTGGACGCGGATCACTGTCCAAGGTTGATGATGGTAAGTCATTTGTCACGAGCATGGAACTTTCTCCTTCTGTCTCATTTCCTACAGCTTGTCGAAGAACTCTCCTGTTCACTGCTATACCACCTATGTATGTACACAAAGAAAGACAATGAGGAAACCTATACTCTCTCAAAATAGCGACGCACAGTGAAAAGCCTCTTCTTGAGTGGTTTCATTGGGCAAACTACTTCGTTTCACACACAAAGAAAAGATTCCCCATGTTGTTATTAAATACCTACACACTATGTATTTACCCTGTGATCACTGGTCTGTCGACGAGGCGACTTACTATAACTATCCGGATATGTAATATACACATAAGCATGTCTTAACTTGTAGCCATTAATGTTGCACGCGTAAGTGTATAAGAATGTTTACTGCTTTTCTAACTGGAACTGCATTAATAGGAATGACGTTTTTTAAGACTATACAGGAAATACGTCGGAAAGTCGGGGGATGTGAGAGTGTTGTGGTGGTATTACCTTACTTGATTCCACTTACGAATTCAGTTCTGGTTCCACGTTTTATAAATACGTGTGTAGTTGTACTGTGCATTTTGGCTATCACTGCGTACGGGAAATAAACGATATTGCTGTACAAGTGCTTCGATTTCTTTACGGTAGACTGGGAAGCAAAGGCGTTAAGAGGACTTTCCTTAAAGACCATTTAAATCCTCAGCGAAGAGGAAATGGGAACAGAAAAGGGAAGGAAAGGGGTAAACTGGAGAGAAAGTAGAGAATGAACGGTTTCATGGTTATTTATGACAAAGGATACTACGTACTAAGTATAATGTAAATTTAAAAATAACACCATTACCCTGATTCGTGGACACGAAACGCGTTAAGTACTCACCATTAGTAGGATAAACATCATTCCAGGCGCCAACTTCACTGGCAACGGCCGAATTAATTTTTGTAGAAGTTAGACTCATGAAAGCCAACGCAATGCTCCAAACGGCAATGACGATTTTCCTCTTGATTTTCATTTTTTGCCGTCTGTAGGATGGAGTGGGCACTGGTCTCGGATCTGGTACTTCTGAAGGAGACCTATCAGTCCGGTTGTTGTTACAACGTTTCATGTTTATGTTTTGGATTCCTGGAGGAACTGATACTGTAATCTGCTCTTCTTAATTCAATACTCACTGATTACAAATCAAGGCTGCATGCCAAAGAGACACTACAATCACTACCTAAAAAGCGGTAATAGGCATGATATTAGCTTTTTCTAAGACTGCTTTGTTTTTCCAGTCTTTTAGCGGAATTAAAATATTATACCTTTTCCTCTTGTGCAAACAAAAGTGATATTAAAAAGCTTTTAGAGATTTTTAGCACAGGAAACTGAAAAAAAACAAGACGTGCGCTAGAAAGAGTATTGTCATTCGTGTTGAGAGCTCCCACTGCACTACAACAACCGATCAGTTCTTACATACTTAAAACAGTTTTTCTTTCCATTATCAATTATTGCAGTTAGTCTTATAGGTGGTTACGATACAGTTACACACTCCTCTGGAAGATAACAAATGTTTGCACCACAACTGCTCTTCTGTACTAACAAGCGAAGCAGACTTCTTATCAATAAAGTTGTTATACACGCGCCGGTATATGTCCAAGCATACATAAGTACCACTTTTTTCAGGTGGCTAACTTTAGGGCAAGTCTCTTCCATGATGATTTACTCAACATTACCTGGTTTATCCCCAATGATTTACCCGGTTCAAATGATATCATCATATCAGAAAAAGTAAACGAGCCATACATTTTTATTTTTCTTCATCAGCGCCACATCTCCAGCATATGATGGGATGATAGTTCAACAGATCATACGCTTTACAATCTGTTGAATGAAACTCTCATTTTCACTTTTGCCAATTGTCACTACAAACAAATACCTTGTGATTCTACATTACGTCCCCTGGTCACGAGTTTCCAGTATTACGTATAAAGCGTAAAAGTTCTTTCACTGGTAAACAACTGACGCTTATCTACATTCAAAAATGTATTTTACTGTATTACACTTGCAAATTTATATTTATTCCGTTTACATCACAATACACTACACTAATCAAATAGAAGGGAGGTTACTGCAGCTTGATGGCTTCCATGTGATGAACCCACTTGAACAAAATATGCATGTGACAAAAAAAATAATGTGACTGGTCGTGGTGGGGTGAGTAATAACCGCAACGATAACTAACAGATACCTAGAGGCAAGGTACCTGCTTCATAAGCCGGTGTCTAAACCCATAGATTGCTCCATAATGTATGATAAATCCAGCATTTTACCAAAACCACCCCCGTTCAGTTACATACATCTTGTGCTAAGATTTCCAAGAATAAAAATGTCTCGATCGTACTTGTGTTTAGGTATAACAATGCTCAACATACATTATAAAATAATCAACAAAAAACCTGTATGACAGTGTGGAATCCCATCGAAACGTCGTGTAGCATGTTATTCACGCACGTGTAAGATTGCTGTCCACTCTGTAATCTGTTAAAACTGAAACCTGCTGGACAATGTTACTGCCCCGTACGTTCTAATGAACTTGTGTTGCAAGACTATAGCTGGTAACTTGTAAGCTATATATTCTATGTCGGTCATCCATCCATATATTGCTTTATAAAATTCTGGTAACGGTAAGACTTTGTCTTCAAGATGCTCATGAAGGTTGCGTTGCAGAAGTAACATACTTGAAGTGCATAATTATTCATATAAATAGCATATATTGACCAGTACCACGTTTTATGCAATGGAAATTGTGATGCTTTTGCCAAGATGATCTTGAGATTAAGGTTCATGGTTGTGCATACCTTCACTTTTTGTCACGATATAATAAAGCCGACTTTACAAATTTTGTGTTCTTGTTTGAAGCAAGGTTATGAACATGAATTACTGAATTAAAAAATACAAAGATCCAAGGGGAAATGGCAAATTGCGATATACGATGAGTTTAATATATTTTTTATGCATGCTAATATATTAATTGCTATATAATTATTGGCATAATAATTGACACTGTTCTTCAAAAACTTATGACGAACTCTTTTATCGGCTTCAAAATGTTTGTGCTAAAATACATAACAAATAATAGGATAATTATTGTAAGATAGAAAAATTAATGACTATTGGTGTGTGAACTTGGATGCAATTCAAAGCAAGGTATTATATTAGGTATTATCGATATAAAATTAGGACGTACATAGCACATAGTACATACACAAAGTATTGCTGCAAACAAAAACAAAAATCATTCTGCATGTACGAACTATTTCTGTATGGAACATCCGTAATTAAACGTGATGCATTTTGTGAATATTATTTTCTTTAACAACATGAGATCTGATCAAATCCCATTTACTGTTTGCCACATGGCTATTGTTATTGTTGGTTTGGGCTTTCTTTGAGTAGTAGTGAACTTTGGGAGAGCTAATCAAAATCTCCTCTTCGTTAAGCAAACACTTGGCGTTCCTCTTTCCAATCCTGTAGTAAGACATCCCGGCGAAAATTAAGATGAAAACGAGAACGGGAACCATTATAATAGTAGAACCAATAGCTGATGCTTTGGTAAACATGTGGTATCTCATCCAAGCAATCAAAATCAGGTTAAGTCCGAACAGAAAAGCACTTCCCAAGGAAGAAACAGTCCAAATAATTTCCGTGTACAATAGCACATCATCATGCAAGATTTGGTCGTATTCCTTAATGTCATAACGAGACATAAAGATGGCCGTCTCAAATCGCGGCGTAATGTACATTATTGCTATTTTTACCAACACAACTACCACCACAAGCAGGGATACGTCGATCATGAAAAGTGTTAGTAGTACTGGACTTGTATCCCCGGGATTAATGTTCAGGTCAACGGTGGAGTACTAAAATGTTAGAAATTATGAAGCATTATGCATGATTAAAAGTTAACACATTTTATAACCATGAAATTCTGTTTACTTACAATAGAAAAAAGGGAAAATAAATTCGACAATGTAACAGTTGTATGGAGTTTTGCATGCGCCAAGTGCAGTTTCCTGTTAAGTAGCTCCTGCTTCGTGAAAGATTTTTCGGAAATACTTTCGAATACCATTGTACCTGGGCATCTGTCCTGCGCTATATATGATGCACAAAGAATTGGCCAAATTAAAAAGAATATTGGAATGAACTAACAAAAATACAATGATTGAATATTGTCACTGAAAATATTTATTTCTTCATGAGCGTATGCTTGATGAATACAACATTTAACTATTCACAGTTGTTTTGCTTATTGTTGTACGGTACAAAAACATTTAGTGATAATTCAAAACAACAGCGCGCAATTAATTTTAAGGTAAACGTGTGATATTTTTTATTCTCCATTATCGTGAAATATGAAGCATCATTTGCATAATAGGTATTAGGCTTGTATACATTATACATGTATTTCATATATATCTGAAATATCGATGTGAGATAAGATAATAGTGTATTGCTACGACGTGCTTTCATTAACAAATGTTTCCGTCCGTTATAATATAGTGCACTGTGTAATTGAAAAGGATTTTCACAAACCGAGTGTGATGTAACCATTAATCAGACTGAACAAACGAAAGATTGAGCGATAAGAAAAATCAGTTAGTATTGAGCTAAGGATAATTATTGGTTTATCCATTCTCTGGTTTCTAGTGTTATGTACAGAATGTTTTTGTAATGTACACAGTGTGGAAAAGAGAATGTATTAAGGAAAGATCCTTTTTGTGATGTTGTTGATGATGATGA
>JAHZNE010001741.1:0-14778 GCA_027744055.1 Callyntrura sp. NNG-2020
CCCCCCCAAAAAAAAAATTAGTATCTACATGTAATAATTGTAGGTAGTTAGTAATATGGAGAAATGCACGGATCCGTCAGGTTGAATAACGTGCCAGTACTCGCGGGGCTGATTAAAGTGCCAAACATGACTAAAGAATAACACATCGCAAGATTCGCCCTCCACAAATGGCTTTTCAATCTGAAAATGCAGAATGCAGTTAAAATTCAATTCACACAATATTTTTGAGATTCTCTGTCAAAATTAGTACTAACCGGCACAAATGAACAATTGATTCCCAGAGTAGACGGTGAACACATTTCCAATCTGGCCCGCACGGCTTTCTGCCAACTTTTACTTTTCAGTAACTTTACATAAGGGAAAATAAAACTGACGCCGTCCACAGTAAACAATTTCAGTCCAACTTGCCATTTTGAAGGACATGGGGACGAATCAGAGGTATCAAGAATAAGTGTTTGCTCTGCTACCAGTCCTTCCTTTTGTTGTACTTTGAAAAAATTCGGAATCTGCCATACGTAACGGTGAATTTGTTCGTTAAGCTAACCAAAAATAATCTGCATGTTAACATTATTCCTCAACCAATTTATGCGACAAACAAAAATGTAATCAATATTACATACAGTAGGATAGCGATCCGCTATGACTCCGAGTACCTTGGGAGACATATATTGTACTCGTTTAGGTAGCAGCAGGTTATCAAAAAGAAGAGAGGCATTCCGTACATTTTCAAAAGTAATGGAGTCAAAGTGGTGGGGGTGAAAAACATGATTGAAAATTTCGTACCACACCTACAAAT
Source organism: Callyntrura sp. NNG-2020 (assembly GCA_027744055.1). NCBI lineage: Eukaryota > Metazoa > Arthropoda > Collembola > Entomobryomorpha > Paronellidae > Callyntrura > Callyntrura sp. NNG-2020. The sequence continues at coordinate 797 of JAHZNE010001741.1, forward strand.
AAAAGAGAATTCCAAAAAATCGTTTGAAATAACAGAAGCTGAGTTATTTATTTTTAAAAAATTAATAGTAAATTCATTTTAAACCTGCATACCTCCTCCGGAAATATGGTTAGCAGCTGGATCAAATCGGTTTCGTAATTATCTTGAAGGTGATTTCTGTCACAGGCAATTATTTGAAAGTAAGTAAACTTTCGTATGCTACGACGTCCTTTAATTACCATTAAGATACCCTGCTGCTGTTGTTGAGCTTTTCTCCGTTGCTTTCCATTTATGGCGCCCATGATGGATTGGGAGTATTAATATTAATAGAATAGTGAAAGTCTCGCTATAGGTTTACGTTCTACCATTAACCACTGATACAGAAGTGTATTACAATTACACCATTTTGAGCATTCTTTGAAATGTCATGTTGTTATTTAAACTTTACACACTGTACTGAATTATTTAAACAATTTTGAGTTGCATTACTAGTTTTTAAAGTAAAACAGAACTTTCATATTTTCTTTCTATTTGTACCTATATACCTATTTAGATGTTCTTGTAATGATGTCTGTTTTCAAGCCCGTATATATAGTGTAGACGTAGGAGCCGAGAAGGGAGTATAGCTTGTAGTAATAGTTTTTATTGGGTATTTTACATTGCGTTACATTACAGGAAATATGAAAATTATAGTAAGTTACAATCTCTATACTTATAATTTTTTGTTGTCTCTAAAGCTTATTTGTTCCTCAACGTATATGGTCCACAAATCTAAAGAAGTATATTTCGGTTACATATTTTCAAATTTTAAATGCCAGGATTTTAATTTGAGGTCAACACATTAATATAATATTTAAAACATTACATGCATCATGTAGGATATTGATCAGCAGATATGTGCCACCTCTTATTTAGGTCGGAAGGTCGCGACCTACACAATACACATGAAAGCTTCTTTTCTTCGCTTATGACGAACGACTGGCTATTAATTTGTCAAAGCAAAAATCAAATGTCATTGTCACAGTTTTGAAACGCGACATGATTTCAGCCAGGGTTGGGGTTTTCTCATAAGTAGATTTAAATGCTAAAAACGATTTGAACAACAAATTTTGAATAAAGAACGCAGCAGATTTTACAGCAGTAAATGCTGGCATTTCAAATTCAAAGAGCTAACAACAACAAAGACATAAATTTCTTACTGTGTGATTGCAGTATTGAATGAAATTGATCCCTTTTGTACTAACGAAGACGCGGGTTCCTAGTTGGAATACATGGAGTGTTGACAGCATATGTTCCTGCTATTACATTGTGTTGAATTATCAGTTTAATTAGGAAAAGTTATGTACATATTGCAGATGGTAGTAAGCAGCAATTGTAAATGAAATATAGGAGCTAATTAGCATTATTTATTTCAAAGTCGAAACGAAACCAAAAACCACATTCATTGACACCAAAGGACGGTTTCCTGCCAAATGTGTGGATGTTGATGTTGATATGGTAAATATGAACAATATTAACCATTAATCTGAGTTCGTTTTAGTAGATATCCTCTTTCGGAAATGTACTGGATTGACCCGCAATCTTCTCTCTTATAAACATTGGATTGGTAGAATCAAACGCTAAAATCATTGATGGATACTTTCAACTTTAACCTTTCAATCACACTTTTGTTAATGTTAAAAAATTAATTGTTATTTTCACGTCGCAATTAAGCTATGCTCATAAATGTTGCAGTCCTTTGCATCTGTGTGGGTCAATCATGCTGCATCAGATTTTGTAAAAATTAGTAAAGCTCTCAATGCGTGCCGACATGCTAAATTTGAAACATTTAGGTTGACTTGAACAATTTTGTTCCCCTGTCGGTTAACCTCACTTGTTAAATATCCCAGGTCCTATGTATTTATAAATTGGCGCGTCACAACTACAACATCTAAATACAGATACATTAAGCTTGGTTCTATTTTCTATTGCATTTGCATAATAACTTATACCTATGTATGCATACCTTTCATGTTTAAATACATAGATAGATGACGGTATCCTCTCATTGGCATAAAATACAGGGATGTGGTCAAAATGTACTCTGTTGCTTAATTTATGTGGCTGTTTCCCACTTCAACATACCATAATGTTTTGTTTTTGCTATCATTTAAAAGAACGATACATCCGCTCCTTCAACTTATTGGGATGAGCCAATTTCCAAGTAAGTTTTATTACGCCACACTTTACCCAGTAATACCGCCGCAGAATTCAGATCTTTATTTTTAATCGTTTCTAACCCAAACTTGTGAGACAGTTTGGCTGAAATATTTTTAAAAAACTTTGTACACAACAAAGGAAAAATTATAATGGAAGTAGGGGAGCAAAAACGAGAGTCAAATCCACAATGTACTACGTCCAATGGACTTAGCCAAACTCACAACTAAAGGTTATTTTACTGCTAATACTACTATAAATACATTTGGTAATATGCAAATACATTCTTAAACCGGCGCCGTCCACCAGAACATGATGCGCATGACAAACATTTTGTGGGATTTTAGAGTATTCAGCTGTGCCAAAAATGACTTTTAGGTTGTCCTCTATTTTTGTAAAGTATCACAAACAAAACTTTACAAGTTTATGTCTGATGTGTTGGTTGATATAATGAATGATGTACGTATGTGCACACCAATACAAACTTAATTTTCCCAATGAGATTGAAGGAGTGTAATGGCTTCCATGTTCCTTGTTGTATAAATTTAAATTGACAACTTTGATCTGATACACAAAACCAAGTCCATTTGTTATCTGCTAGCCAGCTATCTGCCATTATTGCCAGTTATCTTGGTATAGTGTTGTTGTTATGCTAGAAAATGAAAATTACTGATTGTACAAATGGTACGTAATAATGTAAGTATTCATGCATGCTAACTGTAATGGGGCAACATGAGTACTCAAATAAACAGAGAATAACAAACATCGTACAATTATATCTAAAATTCGATGAGAATAATTGGCAAGATCTGTAATGGAGTATGACGATGAAAATCTGTAAAATTACCATGCATTTTAACATTGCGACAATATTTTTTTTATTAATAAACAATCATGGAAATCGACATAGAAATTCAGTAAATGCCCAGCGCCCTGCAGCGTCATTGAAGTTTGCGTCGTAAGTTCTACGATGTAATGCATTGATCTGTCCGACCGTTGCTTTGTCCACGAGGTCGATCAATGGTATTGATGTAAATGTGGGATAGAAATTCATCCTCACAAGATTCTCCAACGATAAACGTTTTTGTAAACTGAATACATGGAAAATTCGTAGAACAAGTTACTTTTCGCGGAAATATTTGCATAAATTGTACATGTTCATTTTAATACCTACCGGATATAAGAACGCCAAATATTTCTGATGGGATACCGTCACAATGTTAAACTTGGCTCGTACTGACTGGTGACTACTTTTCGTTTCCAGTAATTGTACACAAGGGCAATATGATATATCCCCATTTTCCGTACACAATTTCAGTCCAATCTGCCACTTTGAAGGTCAGGAAGAGAATCCTGCGGTGTCAATTATAAAAGTCTGCTTAGCTGCCAGCCGCTCATGTTGTTCCATTTGGAATTGGAAATAATTGAGGATCTTGAAGGTGTATTTGTGAACTTCTTCGTATAGCTAATATAAAAGACAGGTCAATAATAAGACAGTGTGGCGCTTTTGATACGAAGGTTTTCAGGTGATTTTTTAACGTACATAAGGGAACTGGTTGTCTACGATTGCGAGCACCATGTGAGATAAATATTGTGCTCGTTTCGGCAGCAGTAGATTTCCAAAGAGAATTGAGGCGTTACGCACATTTTCAAAGGTAACCGAGTCAAAACAGGCGGAGTGGAAAACGTAGTCAAAAATTCGATACCACAGCTAAAAGACCGGAAGTTTATACAAAATAAGATGGAATTGTATTTTTCTGAAGAAACAACACTGAAAAAACACTTTTCGTTTGCACACATGTTACCTCCTCCGGAAAGATGCTGAGCAGTTGGAACGAATCGACTTCGAAATGCTCCTGGAGATGATTCCTGTCACAGGCAACTATTTGGGCTTGCGCAATTTTGTTGTTACGACAACGATGTACAAAACCTTTCCTTGCAGAAGAACAGTTTTGAGGGTTGCCGTGTTTATTCATTCTAAATATAATTATAATAAACAAAAAAATATTTGTAAAGATTAAATTAAACTTTATATATTTTTTAAAACATTGAACTTACTGTTCTGCCTTTCTTGTATCAAATAATTCAACATTCCTCAAATATTCTTGGTTTCCTCCAGAGTCTACACTTTCTCCTTGCTGCTTTCTATTTGATGCACCCATTTTGCAGTAAACAGTAAATTTTGATAATATGAACCCGCTTCGCGTATTATTATACGTAGCAAATAAGCTTCATAATAATAATTTTCTAGACTTAATAATATTTACTTTTGATGAACAATCTGGGTCTGGGATTGAAACTGAGTTCGACGATTTCTTTCAAAAAGCATATGTCTATTTGTCATGGTATCAGTTTGTCAGTAATGCCAAATATATTTTGCATAGTGGGATGGGGTGAGTTGATTACTATTTATGTTTACCAAGTACTCATTGTCGTTTTACAAAGTATTTAGACGATTTTTTGGAATTATAGAACAATGTCGCTTTCCACGTTGCTTTTGTTGCAGTATATTTGCATACCCATAAAACCTAGAAAATACTGTTGGCGTTGCCATGGAAACATGAAGTAGGCACAACGGCGTATGTACATCTAATTTTATGAATGTTGTGATCATTAAAGTTTAGATTAGTTTGAACTGTACGATCAGCCTAATTAAACTGAATGATTTTTTTGGATGAACGTTTTAGAATATAAACATCATTACTGATTAAGTCATGATTAGAGTCATCCGTATTATCACCCTCCCCCTTCAACTGCTCGAACTTTCGATATTTATTTTTTTAGTTACTGGTATTTTCCTAATTCGCAAAACTCTGTAAAGCGAATTTCGCACAGTGCCCATTATAATTTTATGCTGCTCCACCACAAACATCATAAATGACACCAACAGACCGCATAAAAGAACCACAAATATCAACACAATGTTCCCGTGAATGGACGTCTGGTGTCCGTCGTTATCCACCGTATTCTCGTACGAAGACGCACTACTACCGTTATTTATTCTACTTCTCTTACGGTTAATTTTTGCCACAGCACTAATTATCTTTTCCCAGCGGATTAGAAGACCTCCCAGAGTGTAACTGTTTAACCGCCTTGTAATCTCTTCGGAGAGGACGGGTTTTACTGAGTAGAACTTATTTATCTTCATTTGGTAGTAACCACCTCTTTGAAAAATCTCCTCTTTCCCCACATAAACCTTATCCCGGTCGTGCTTCTGTAATAGTTCAATTTCCATTTCCATCGTTTGTGACTCCGGTAAGATGGCCGCCGTTTTGGTACAACGAAGAAGCTCTTTTCGCATTAAATTTGTCTGATGCTTAAGTATCACGTAATCCCTGTTTTTTCTGCCGCGCATTGCAGCAATTGCCTGGAAATTTTCATCCGTTAATATTTCTGGGTGGATTCTTGTATTGTTATAATGAATGTTCGCTAAACAATTATTTCCTGCCAGTGCACTCACCTCAGAAAATACACTTATCCAATACGAATTTGAGACTTTTTGCACAAAATGATGATTTGACACCAGCGTAATACCTTCTACACTGCACTCTACCTTACTCCTATTCTTACAAGCCGACGTATGAACGAATTTAAGATGCAATGCCCTTGTGTAAATAGTAAATCCATCGGCGACCAACTGAGAAAATTTTTCGTATGGAATCTTTGCCCGGGGCTGAATCATGCTAACGATGTTATCACCCTTATACGCATTACTAAGGACCAAAACACCCAAAAATAAGAGACAAAAGAAGACTCTCAATGCTGCTACTTGTATAACAGACTCTTTAAAAGGATCTCCTTGGTCTACCAGAAGCCGGTAGACAGATAGCATGTAATCAACCTGACCTTGAAGGTAACATTTCAAGGACAGTGTATTATTTTGGTTGGAGTGTAAAGTTTTATGCCCCAAGTTTACTAAGTAGACGGCTCCAGGGCAGATAATTAGCATAAAACTTAGTACAGAAGTCCATATAGCTTTATCAAAACTGGCAATTAACTCTTGATAAGGTAGTCCCATGCTGTTAGCCCGACCGCAGCTGACAAAGCGGATATATTCCAGGTGTCCATTTGGAGGCAACGTGGTATTGGAAATGAGTCGCGTCACTACCTCCAATGTGGTTGTGAGGCTGTCATAGTTTTCGTTTTTGAAATCACACGCGTTGTAATAAGTACCGTTCCCCAGGACCATTTTCCACATTTCGTCATACGTGTACTTATTCAGGGATTCTAGGGGAAGTACCTGTAATACATAAAGTTGTTGCTGAAGTGTGTCCGGTATTTGAGATAAGGTGCATTGAAGCTGTACGTCGGAAAAGGATCGGATTAAATTAATGTCGTGCCCTGTTACTCTGGTGGCGTAACGATGAAGTAGGATTAGCATTTGTTCTTGTTGAACCCAGTGGGTAGTTTCGTACAATAGGTGCATTTGATCCATGTTGACATCTACAGACAGAATAGATGCTGTGATAGAGTCAGGTCTGTACTTGGAGAGCTGAACACGGCAAAATGTATTAAATTGTCCAAAAGTCCACGTCCACTGCAAGTTAAATGAATGAATCCAGCGGATTGTTAGCTTCAAAATCTTGCTTCGCTCCTGCTGCTTCGTTATCATAAAAAACACTCTGGGTGTGGACGGTGCCGTTATAGAAAAGTAATGAGAGTGGTACTCTTGGTTATATTTGTGAGATATCCGGAGATCTTCCCAAAACCAGGGTAGTTTATGCAGCGTCATCCGTTTGGGCGATGCTTCTGGGAAAAGGTCCACAGTCACTTCACATAACAATGGTACACTTGCAGCAGAGAATTTGAGGAAATCAATTTTTTGACAAAGGGAGTGTGTCAAGTAGCTGTAAACTGAATCCTCGACACCTGAATACAGGAAAGAATGAGGACAGGTAAACAAGTTATTTCCTATGGAAATTCCAACAAGGGGAGCCGGTGACGCCGTTAGAACATCAACAATTGTTCCTGTGCTATTTACAATGAGGGAAGTGTTTGTACTGAAACTGGTAGCTCGGAGTAATTTTTTCTTCTTGTCGTGTTTGTGCAATTCCACGTATTCCACTATATCCCGGCGATCCTGTAACTCGTTAGTACGGAGGATGATGGGAAAGGGGAAATAGGGCACGTCATTTTGTTTGTTATGATTAGTAGCATGAATGAAACAGTGGTGGAAGGGGGAAATATAATGGAGAAAGGAGGATCGAATTGATTTTTTTGTGTGAACAGGAAATAGGTAATACGTATCCAGGACACAAAACAAAGAAAGTAGTCCCAGGCACTTCATCAGTACAACGACGGAAGAAAGAGTGTTGCTGTTTTGATCCCAAACAAATACTGTTTTTGGAGGAACAGGTACAAGCAGCAATACATTGTACAATAAATTTTTTCAAATGTATTTGAGCGCCAAGATTAATTATCGCAAAATAAATCGCTTCTAAAACTTGTACACGTAATCATGAACCGATCAGGACTACAAATCTACTGAGTAAATTGTCTCATGCATAATTAATTACTGTTTTAGATGTTTGTTTAAATTTCACGACAGCAATAGATAACTAGCAGATAAGCCGTCCTAATGAAGTAAAAGTAAAAACGTTTTGTATGCGATTTCCAGGTTTGAGGTTTGAATTTATTGACCTTGTCTTCTCTACACTTATATCGATTGGTGAAAACAAATTTTAAACCTTTCTTCTTAAAATACTACAGAGCTCTTCATATTTAAAGCTTAATTTCAATTTTAATATTCATGCTACTCCATATAACTATAAAATATATTTCATGCTTCCACAAAAGAAAACCGAAGCATGATACAAAAGAAACTATTTACGTATTTACAATCCAAAACTACAACACAAAATTGTGGCTTAATTTATCAGTTAGTGGAGAAGGAGGCTGGCAGCTTGACATGTTGAGCAGAGGCATTCCATACATGCAGTACTTCCTGAATGACGTCCATGCTTTTATGATACCTTCTTTTCCTAATCATCCGATGGAGGCGTTCTTTCAAGGACTTCATATCCTGGTGAATCCCTTGCAGAAAAATTCCAACCTCATGGTCCAACAAAGCGGTAATTAATTGTTCTTCGGAATTGGTAGTTATGTTGGAGTGAGGAGGACGTGGAATATTGTTTTTGAAGGGAGCAGGCAACTGCACGGCTGAAAGATTCTCGCGGGCGACTTGAATAGATGATCTCATTACTTGAAATGAGGACTTGATATCATCAATGGAACTCTGTACTTTGGAAGTGATAACCCTGGAGGTGTGGACATTTTCTGTTGTGCTGACACAGCTATCTCCACTTTCCGAGGAAGAGTATGGAACCAAGTTGTTTGTGGGGGAACTCCCACCATTAGTAAAAGCAGACGAGGAATTGCGGATGTCTTCGTTGAATGGAAAGCGACTTCCGGATTGCTCATGTCCGGTGAATTCATGTTGCGTTTTTTTGACAGGAACGTGGGAACTTGGTCGTTGGCTTGTAAATCCTCCTGTGGATTGTAAATGTCTCTTAGTTTCCATGGCGGTTGACCAATTGTTGTCGCACAACTGGAAAACGGGATGAATCCCAACTTCACTGTCGGGAATAGAATTCGAATTCGGGGGTGCTCGATCAGACCTAGAATTTAGTTCCGATTCCGTGGTAGAGTTTCTCTTTATCGCCTCAGTACGATTCGACGTCGTGGGGGATTCTCTAAGTTCAGTTTTCTTTGTCGGGGGAGCATGTACGATACTGCTTGATAGAGTGGAATAAGCTTTTCCTTTAGATGCACTGGCGTTTCCAGCTTCCAAAGCATTTTGCAAAGATAAATGCGTCGGGTCTGCTTCAAATGATCTTAGATGGTCATTCATTATTCCTGAAAAAGTTCCTAAAACTTTGGAATTTATTAAATCAGTCAATGTGGGTTGTGAAGTGCTGGAGCGTCCATGAAGCACATTCGGGCAAGTTGTCTCGTTCGACTGGGAACGATTACTTTCTTCAGTTCCATGAGGAGTAGTAGTCGCTGCTGTGTTCATTGGAACAGTAGGGTCAGTAACTTTATTTGAAATGGCATCTCCTTTAGTACCCTTAAATTTACGATGTTGACGGTGCTCGCTTTCGCTTTCCGACTCCAAATCTTCACTATTACTGCTTTCGCTTTCCCACGCCAGGTCATCACTGTCGGATTCGGTTTCCAGAGATTCGGAATATTCGGAATTTTCAGTTTCCATCGAAAGATCTTCAACGTTTTTACCTGCTCCCTGTGTTCTTATTATAGTTGACGATGAATCTACTTCAATTTGAATTGGAATTACCGTCTCCAGCATCTGCAACACATTAAGACACAAATGTTTTACTTCCACGATTGTCGCTGACACTTGCAATTTTTAACATTTAAAACCGTTTCTACCTTCACAAATTCGCAATCACGCAGCCAGTGCTCCACATCAAAACTGGTAACTGCTCCCGCGCCGAAACGCCGTTTCAAAAATTCAAAAAGATCATTCTTCAAAAGTTGCATTTTCTGTAGTGGCGTCCTCACCTCAACACAATACCGGCTCGGACTAGTTAACACTTCCCGTAAAAAGTTGTAAATGACCTCCCGTTGTCGCATAGTCAGTCTCCTGGGTGGTGGTAAACGTTTCTTCCCAACCCTCTCTCTAGATCTAGATTCTTTTCCGCTACCTACTCTAGTCGTCTTCGTCTTACAATAATACTCATATTTACTCCGTTTCGGTGGATCTGGAAACGTATAGCGTGGATTCGCGTTACGAGTAGACCTTGCACAAAAATAACACAATATATGCATGACTTATCAATCTTAAAATCTGCCACTTAAAAACTCAAAGTTAAAATGTTGACTTACCGAACAGGACGACTCTTAGTATTCCCCTCATTGTTCAACGTACTCTCATTGGGTACAGGGAAATCCCTGGTTTTAGCCATTTCGTCCCCCTCCAACAGTCACTAAAAGAGCAAGTATCCCTTACGTGAGAAGAACCTGTTAAAAATAGGATAATTTATTATGGATTTGATTTTTTAAATCAGTAGTTCAGAAGGTGGGTTCACCATAGTTTACCAGATCTCATCCTTTCTTCTAACTTTCCCCTCAGCTCAAAGTTCCAACAGTCAATTGGAGGTGGGATTATTTACGATAACTTACGATTACAAGCTCTATGTAATAAATGGCATATCTTCCCAAAGGGATTCGTCGTTTTTATAGTGAACCAAGAACATTGTAATGAACAACATTGGTGAGGACGCCAATGCAAATACACTTAATTTACTTGACGTTCTTGGCAACATGCACTCATAAGGAAAACAAAGCAGCGGACATTATAATGATCCTGCCAACTGCGGATAGTTAATTTGTATTGATACTTTTTAATTAAATTAAGGAGTGGATCATATGTTAATATAACTACTCGAGAAGAAATGGGGATTCGTTCAACACAATAAATATCGGAAATGGAAGCAGATCTAATTTGAAAGGAAGGAGAAGGTGCCTACCTGTTCCTGTTCAAATTGAAACTTTCGTACTACAAATTTAGGTAGTGCAGCTTATTGTGTAAAAGACATTTTAATACTGTTGGAGACGCGTTCCACCAATCCCAAGTACCTACTTCCTGTTTGCTGTGTAGTAGTATACAATGAACGCAGCATTTCAATATTTTTGCATGACTGAAGGGATCTATTGCCTAAAGTATTCACTCCGTCATAACTATAACGTGTTTCACTTACACCCATTCACTGAAAGTCGCATTGTTGCCACCATGCAACGCATGCATCTTCATAATATTATGTCATCATTTGTTGCAGTTTTGTAACTGCAACAAAGGGCAACTGGACAAAGGAGAATGCATAGGCGAACGTAATTTTATTGTATTGTACACTTTCCCTGACTTTCTTCAATACTAAAGTGTATTTGTATAACCTTGCCAAAGTAAAGTTGTCAAAGACAATATGAATTTGACTTGCTAAGCTATGTTGTATTACATGGAAGTTATGCCTTTAGAGTAAATGAGATGGAGATGTAACCTCTTCTACGTATGTCTTATTTCCTTAGTTATGCATCAACAGGTAGGGTTAGTTGTTCTACGGTTTTCAAATCCGTAGATCGGATCGGTAATTAGAAATATTAAATTTTGGAAATGAATGATGAAACCAACTTGGTTGAAAATTAGCATGTATGTAGCGGTCTTGCCAGTCATTTGTTCTGTTTTTATAAAGCAAGCAAATCAAGTCATGTACTTATGTAATATTACTATTTAACTTGAAATCAATTGAGGGTTTACATTTTTTATAGCAAGTTTTCCAAATAGTTTAATTCTTCCGTCAGTGTTGTTAGGACATGAGTACGGAGTCAGGAGCCACATGCAAAATGAAGGCGACGTGCAAATACCAAACATTATCATAATGAAAATCCAAAGAAGTAATGCAATGCGTACACTCGACTCGATGGATATGCTGGATTTTCTTGGTCGTGTTTGCATTAATCCCTTATAAAGTAATGATGTGAAGACGTTAAAACTTGTAACTGAAATTAAATTGTGAAGTCTGTTCTGAATAATTATTATGTATGCGGCTAGAACAATACAATATTCCGAAGTTTAGAAACGTTTGATGTGGCCATTTCATGTTCTCATGTGCACACCGCATGCAATAAGCAAAATTGCAAAATTTGTTCGAACGGTCGAATAACACTCTAAGAACACTTGGGGTCCAGTAATGTATTAATGCTAATCACCGCAACATTCGGCAATATTCCCTCTCCTTTCTATATGGTAAAGCGCTCGAAGAACACCATATAAATTCTGCAACAGTGGCAGTAAGAAGCTATACTGGTTGGTTTGTGAAATGCTCTAACGATAAGAACAGCAAAACTTTTGCAACAACAAACTAAGGAATGAAGTCTAGTCTGTGGCTATTAAATACACAATGTGTCTCTAACACTAACANCTAAGGAATGAAGTCTAGTCTGTGGCTATTAAATACACAATGTGTCTCTAACACTAACACCACGCACCATACAAAACATAAGTATTAAGTAACCCTTAAACTATTTGATGTAGAAATGGCCTTTGTTTAAAATGCTCGTGTCACAAATTGTGGTTAGTTTTGCCTGGGGTTGCTATCTTACGGCAACCGGCAACTATAAATTGATTGAGTTCCGTTAACGACGATTAAGGAAAGCCATTGCACTTCCACACGGTTCAATACCAACGTTGTTTATTACAATGTTTCAAATTACTAGTAATCTTTTATCTACTTGGTCTTTGGGAGTGACGTTGACTCTGTGTATCTTTCTTCCTTCCACCGTCGCTCAAGCCAGAGAAATACCTGAAGATGTTCAACACAAAATTGACAATTTCATTAACAACTATTATTTACCACAGGCTAAAATATCTTCGATGGGTTTATCCATAGTCAGAAATAACAGTGAAATTTTGTACACCACGGGATACGGCCAAGCTAATCACGAGAAAGGGATTCCAGTTGGAAATCAAACCCAGTTTCTCATTGCCTCCATTACCAAGGTAGAAATTGTGGCTCGTGGCTTTGCTGGAAGTAGGTACGACATGCTAACTGAAATCCTTTTGTTTAATTTCAAATGTGTTGAACCTTTCAGAGTTTTACATCCGTCATTGTGATAAAAGTACTTCATGAACGGTTTCCGGAATTAGGAGAGGCAGTGTTGGACACGCCGATCGGAAAACTTATACCTACTGCAAATTTTACTCTGGTTGACCGGTATCGCTCAGAGCACACCACATTTAGGGATTTGCTTGCCCATCGTACGTGCATAGTCAATGATAATTTGCAACTACTCGGAGAGCCGTTTTCCACGTCATCGGAACTATTTTAGTACGTATTTGGTTATCCCACAGGTAGACGGGTGGTGTAAAATTTACTTTGTATTTTTACCTTTCTTTTGAGAATAGTAGACAACGGTATGCTGAGGAGGCGTGCGGTTTTCGCTCCAAGTTGGAGTACAGCAATCCTATGTACGTGGTTGCAGGAGAGGTCATTGCCCTTCTTGCGAACACTACATATACGAAATTGGTACGAGAAATGATAGAATCATATTATTCGTTATACAAATACGAGTGGTTGAAATTACGTTTAAGTTTACACTCTCGTCATAAAATGTATGCATGAGTAAATGATTGTTTCCATAGGTAAACAATCTACTGTCAGACATTGGAATGCACGATTCTAGTCTAACCAGTAAATTGGATGACTTTTCAAAACTGCGATCCAGAGCTCAGCCATATTATGTTGTAAACAATACCTCTCATCCTTTAAACCCAGAACTCGTCAAGTAAGTTCGTTAACACAAAATGTAGCGAATTCCTGATGGTAACTGAAAATTATTATTCTTGCAGAAGAGTCGTTGTTAGTAACGCTGCTGGAGGCCTGTTCGCTCCCCCAAACGACATGGCAAAGTACATGCGATTTCTATTGAACAAAGGCAGCATTGACAAAAAAGAAATAATACCTGCAAGCGCCATGGCATGGCTAACGACACCGTCAACTAGCTTTCCTCATCTCTTAAAATATAAAGAAGCCGAGAGTGATAGAGTGCTGACTGGGTTTAGTTACGGTCTTGGTCTTTTACTCGGGTCGTACGACGGCTGGCAACAAGTTACACATAGCGGATATTTTAGCCCGTATGCAAGTTTAATGTCCCTGTTTCCATCACAGCAGTTAGGAATATTTACGTCTGTAAACGAGGGTCCAGCCAGGATGTCCTTTGGGGCGCTTCATAACTTTATTTTTGACATTTTGAGAGGAGCTGAGGGAGCTACTGAAAAGGGGCTAAAATTT
>JAHZNE010001742.1:1419-15362 GCA_027744055.1 Callyntrura sp. NNG-2020
ACATCTCAAGATGGGGCGTTGGGGATACTAGAAGACGCCGTTAGAGCCAGAGAGGCCCCCCAGATTCCAGAGGACGTCCCTGCACCAACTCCCGGTTCATCAAATACTGCGCGACCGCGGAGGACCACCAGTGTGCCCCAAAGGTCAGATATTGACGTTATCGGTTTGCTGGACCGAGGTCACGAGCTCCTTAACCCGGAGGATATACCAGAAGAGGTCATTTTATTGCTGGGCAACACCGGCTCGGGGAAAACAACGTTCGCCCAAACCATTGCAGGAGACTTGTCCAAACTCCGGGTGATTAGCTCTGGCCCCAGGGGGAAATCATGCTACATTTTGGATGAGGAGGAGAAAATAAGTCGTCCTAGCATCCTCTCCAGAACATTCCTACCCGAGCTGCTACACTTGAGTGAAAATGTGTACATGTATGACTGTCCCGGGTTCAATGACACTCGCGGTCCAGAGGAAGACGTCGCTGCCAACTACTTTCTTAATCAAATTATCAAACACGCCAAGTCCGTCAAATTTATATTTGTTGTGAGCTACACCACCATGCAGGAACGAATTGATTTTCCTCTCCTGGCAAAGCACGCCACGCAATTTATTGCTGACGTCCCCAAATATTCCAAGTCCATTGGGATTGTGTTTACAAAGGCGCCCAATTTTAGCAGTAACACTGGGGAATACATAGAAAAGGAGGACATTATCGAGGACATTGTGGAATTTCTGCGCATTTGCAAAGCAGATTTTCAAACGTCCCTCCGTAAATGTAACGTGGATGAAAAGGGCATGGTGGAGGAGCAGCTTGAATTTGTCAACTGTCTCTTGAGTCGCCATGAAGTTGGTGATGTCACGAGCCCCTTGTATTTTTCCAGAGTGCCAAAGACCGGAGGAGGAAGCTTGTTGGTGGATTGTGACAATGCCAAGTACACAAGAGATAATGTGGGGGCGTTCCTGGAGCGTTTGGAGTATAGCACCATATGTCCAGCGGACTTTAGATACACCGTAAAAGCAGAGGCGTATCCTCATTTGCAAAAAGTAGTAGAAACAGTGAATCAGGATATCGCATCAAAAATGCAAGTGGCCTTGCAAGAATTTTGTGGGTGGTTTAAAAATGAAAAACTGTCGGATGACTCCTTGACAGTGACCCACAGGGCGAAGAGTA
Organism: Callyntrura sp. NNG-2020; assembly: GCA_027744055.1. Taxonomy (NCBI): domain Eukaryota; kingdom Metazoa; phylum Arthropoda; class Collembola; order Entomobryomorpha; family Paronellidae; genus Callyntrura; species Callyntrura sp. NNG-2020. Next base: position 2,585 of record JAHZNE010001742.1, read on the forward strand.
CTTACGATACTTGGTCAAAGTTGAACAATTGCGTGGTGGCCCTTGAGGAACAGCAAGGGACATTGGAGCCCATGCAATATTACACGTTGGTAGCAGCTTCCATGCGAACTGCGGGGTACAATAGGACAGAGTCATTGGAAGGCTATTTTCAACGTAGGAAAGGTCACTTTTCATTTTTGGATGAGGTGTCCTCCCGAAAGGTGATCAGAAACGTGGACCACTGGGCGAGGCCGGTTCGAGAGGCTTTGGAAAACATTGAAGTGGTCAGAAATTGGTACGATTTATGTTCCAGAGTGGAGACAAAGGTACATTCGTATAGTTTTCAGGCCAACCGACCAGAAATGGGTAATCCAAAGACGGGAGAAGAAATGTTGAATTTTGTCAATGCAAATGTTTTGACGGTAGAGGACCACGTAAAACAAAAAGTGGCCCAGTTAAGACCAGTCGACTTGGAGCAGTTGTTACACATTATGACGTTTGGTATGCGGAAGACGGAAGTTTTGATAGAAAATGAGAGTGTGACTGTCGTCGGGAACTTTGTAAGGTTTGGGGAATTGGTAGAGGGAGGTGGAACTGTAGCCGCGGGAAGATTACACGTGTTTTCACTGCATTCCGTATTTGTTGATGTTGACATCCGACATTCTGGCTTACAAGTAACCGTTGTCTCGCCAAACATTTACGTAATTGGGGGACGGATCGTTGATGTGAGCGGATGTCCCGGTGCAAAAATTGTCCCTGACGAAGCGGCATCTGGAGTAAATGCTGGAGAGCATGGGGTTAATGGTGCTCCAGGAAATCCAGGGTATCCCGGAGGACCAGTATGCGTATTTACAAATAATATTGAAGATGCTAGATATCTGAAAGTGGTTTCAAATGGAGGTTCTGGAGGTAAAGGTCAAAGCGGCGGACATGGGGTTGACGGTAAAGACGGTCGAAACGCCACTGAGGACGATGCTACTACTCGTACGACATATGATGATGTCGGAGTATTCCACCGAGAGCGATGGAAACACCCTGGTTTCCAAGGTGATAATGGAGGAAACGGCGGGCATGGCGGTGTCGGTGGTTTAGGGGCAGCAGCTGGTGAGGTGACTGTGACATGTTTCAACAATGACGCTGGCGTCCAAATATTTACTTCCGTTGGGGAAACCGAAGAAGGTGGTCGCGGTGGCAAGGGAGGTAGAGGGGGACGCAACGGCCATGGATATCACCTCCATATTAAGAAATCGGCTGTTGGGAGATTGGGGAGAGAAGCTTCCATTATCGAACCTAATCCACCATTTGCTCCAAATGGCAGCAATGGGTTAGATAATCACGTTAGCGATGGACGCCAAAGTCCCCCTTCTCCCTCTCACATTAACACCAACAGTTTAAAGATTCAATGCAGTGAAAAACTACAGGAGCAATCCTCTCCTCCAGAAATTACTAATGTAATCCTGGAAATGCTCAACAGATTTTAATTCCGCTAAAGAACGTGGGTGACCAGTACGCAAAATTCAAGTAAATTAAAACAATATGTTAATACGATATGTAATTGAAATGTCAAAAATGTTGTACTGAAAAATTGTGATGACACCATTAAAGTAAAAAATAAAAATAAATATGATGAAACCCAAAAAATATTTATTAGTATAGTACATATTCAAATATATTTTCATTTTGTGATGTGCAACCTCAATCAATAATAAAAATAAAAATTATAAGAATTCCAAATGTCCTGGGAAGCATATATATAAAAAATACTCGTAACTGTAACAAAAGAACTACCTCTTATATACTATTGAACATTGTATCACCATTACTACTGTAAGCATTAGCATTGCTAGCATTATTGGTTTAATAGGTTGTTTACATTAAATTTTAGTTAGGTAGTGGGACTGAAACTTAAAATAAAATATATATTTAAAAAAACAATTGTGGTGACCGGCAATCCTAAATATCGATTGAATTAAATATTCCAATGACTTTTACAAAAAAATAAGAAAATACACCGTATTACAATGTAATATGCTGGCCCAAAATATTTTCATATTTTTAGAGCACATTCAACAACACGTAGATATTTAATGGGCCACAATGAAATGTTTTCCAACTCATGTTATTTCCAATATTGAATATATGTTGTGGCATTTCTACTGCTCCACGTACGTTTTATTTAACGTAGCAACATTGTAAAAGTCGTACATGACTTCAATGATAGTATTGTGGTGCATATGGACCTACATAAAACAGCCATCATCTCTACGTGTTTACTAACCCTCAAATGACAGTGACAACCACGACAAGTGTTAGCAACTCGGTGAAACTATAAAAATGGGAAACAGGCCCAACGAGAATATTCTCTGTCGAAGCATGAAGTGTCCAGTGACACCTCCTGTTTCTCTGGCATTTACCCTGTACAAGCACACGTTTGGTCGATTCCCATCTCTATTTCTGGATATAAAAGTTGTACAGGGTCATGGTCATCTAAGCCGGTTTCTTGTCTTTGTATTATATTATTGGGGCAATTATATTTATTATACCTTTGCCAATTGTCTTGGTTTTTGTTAACGTCAGTCCCTCCCTAACTGTAATTCAGTATTTTCTCTGCTCCAACTCAAATCTTTTCCTGATCACCAGTATTGCCATTCTTGGAGATGTTATCTTGCTACATACAGGTGCCAAGTACCTGTTTATAATTATCGTCAGCTTGTTATTACTTGGTTGTCAAACGAACGATTACCTGAACACAGCATTGTTGAATTTGTCCAACATTTCTGAGAGACGCATACTATCCTTCTACTTTGTAATGCGAACTTACTTTGTAGTTATACAAAAGTATCTGTCACAAATAATTCTGTACATGATAACGTGGAGTCTCTTCGTCCTCACATGGTTCGCTTGGTTAGCAATTCGAGGTTATAATTACCTGCCCGGATTTATTATAGCCACGTCTTTTGCGGCATTTGTGGGAGGTCTTGGGATAGCTGTTTACCTTTTACGGCTGGCGATGTATATGAGAGTATTAAGTCGGATGCTGGTGCGGAGAAAACGGACGCAGTGCAGTGGTTGTAAAAAAGGGAACAAAAAGTACTTTTACGCCGCTAAGTGGCCTGCTCAGCAGGATCTGCCGATATATTGCGGTTCATACTTTGCTTTAAGTAAAGATGCTGTTAATAACTACCTGACTGTGCTTACTGATAACCTCACTAATGCGTTGTTGCTAATTGTTCCATAATAGTATATATTGATTTGCATGCCATTTATTTCTCACGCCCAAAACGACTTTCGACTATTCAACACTTTAAATACGTAACCGTGTTCAACACCAAGTGTATAACGTTTCGCTGGAGACAATAAAATAATATCGTTTTTGAATCGTGTATCACTCATTTAGGAATAAGTAGCGTACTCACTTCAATCCTTGGTGGTCGAAGTTCTTGCTGGCACGACCTTGTTTTAAAATGGGTGATGTACATTTTCTAGTTTGCACTTTATGAACAAATAAAGAATTTTAAGCTGAATGGCCATACGGAAATTAATTGTTCAATGGAATGTGGCTATCATTTTGCACCTAAAACAATCTTAATACTATTTACACATAACATATAAAAACATCTTAATCTCAGGAAAATCAACCGTAACCGTAATAAATCGAAAAATAAGCTTGAAGGAAAAAACAAAACATGGAATAGGGTTATTATGCTTTCATCTTCTCGCTTCGTGTTTCCATAAAATTATACTAATGGCGATGGTGACTAATATTTACAACATAATGAAACTATTACCAGTACCCAAAAAATCTTTAATTAGCTTGGCTATTTATTTAATAATGTATTTCAACTTAAAAATAATAACAACGTAATAAATTAGCGCATTCAATTTAATATATTAGTCATTAGTACACACCCAAGTTGGCATTGCTTACTTTATTACAAATTACAATAAACTTGCAGATTGTCGATACAATCATGTTTACAAACTTCGACTATAAAAATCTGCATAATAAACATTCAAGATTACTGTTGAGTTGACTCTCTTCATGGGTTACGTACGTACGATATGATATGATAACATAAATTGAAGAAATACATTGGACAAATACTAAAAACCAAATAAAATAGCAATGCTTCGCTCCACTTGAGCAAGTCGATATATAGATTTACATACAAAACCACTTTTACACCAAACGTGTTTGGTTACTCCTTTCATCGTTATCATTTATCATTGTGCCTTTGATTGAATATATCTGACATAACGTAACACAGCATAACTAACGATATCATTATTACCCAGGTTGTAATGCACCTTGTATAACACCGGGTACCTCAAGCGGCGCCATGGCTTAGTTGGTTAAAGCGCCTGTCTAGTAAACAGGAGATCCCGAGTTCGAATCTCGGTGGTGCCTTTTTGCTCGTTTATGGCTTAAAATTGTTCATTCGAGGTGGAGAGGAGAACAATGTCAATTTTTTAAAGGAACGTTGTCTATTTGTCAGAAATTTTTGAAAGGAATTTGTCGAGAACTGAATTTGCTCTATTTTTGGGTTTTGTAGGCGATTAACATGCAATTGGACTTTTTTCCTGAACCGTGATGAATCATGCACCATATGATATCCCATAAATTAAATTTTAAACGGCTACAAAAATATTTTTCTCACTGATTATCACATAAAAGGTTGTTAAAGCTTGAAAATGTTAAGTTAACCCCAACTTCTTGTCTAGTTTCATTTCCTGCACCACCTTTTTGTACAACTTGCTGTTCTCTTGAATCTGTTCATACCGCACATTCCGTCCAATCCCATTCTTTTTTGGCGAGAATATTGTCTTTGCTGTTTGAAGACCCCAGTGCACAGAGAATAAAGGGGTGAGCACGGAAAAGTTCCAACCGGCCATAGAAGCTGCCTTAAACTGGAATTAGAAAACAAATAATGATCGCCATTAGCAACCACTTTTGTCATGTCGGCGATGAGAAAGGTATTGCACATTTTTTTACCTGAGTGCTTCTCGTGTAGCCGTACCCCACAAAGCGTTCATCGAATGGGGGAATGTTGTCGCTACTCACGTAGAAAGGCTCATAGTATAGCGTTGCATTGGTCAAGATTCCGTGGGACACTTGAGCGTCACCATCGTCCAAGTTGGTGCTTATCCATCGAGGATAGTCCGTCGCTTTGTGACCGGGGGAGTAGTATTTACCATGAAATTGCCTTGCTACCCCCCTATCAAACAGGTGCACCATCTCCAGCTTCGTCGCTGGAAAAGCTTCTGTTTCTTTCACCTCAAAAGTGGGAATGACAAAGGCACATTTAGGACATGGAGCCAACTCTTGGTAAAATTGCTGTAGCATATCCGCCATTCTTTCTCGAGGAATAATGTCCACGTCCACGGAATAAGTCCAGGCTGTTGGGCAAGCTTTACGAGCTAAATTTCTTAGATGGTTTTGGGGGTACACTTCTTTGAATCTCAGTTTCTCCGGGTTCTTAGTGGGGAAAGTTTTTAAAAGGTAATTCATGTAGCTCCAGGAATCTGGACAAGATCTACCTTTCCAGTAAAGTTCAGAGGTCTTGTTTTTAAACATGTTCCAGTGCTTCCATTCCAAGTTCATTCGGAAGGCGTCTCCAATCTTCGAAGGGACTACCACATGGACAGATACCTGTTGTTGGAATCTGGGGTGACACGAGATCAGGTAGCAGGTGAACATATTTAATATCAGCCATTCTTCATTACTAGTGATGTAAACAGCGAGGCTAATAGGGGCCGTCCACTTGTCCAGCATTTCAGACACCCAGTACATTCGTTCAATGGACGTCTGCACTAATCTCAAAGGATGGACTGTTGTTCACTTTAGTAATGGACACACCCATGACAATAATGGACAACCCCGTCAATTTTTTAAAATGTGTATTATACTTGCCTGTGTTGCCAAACACACGTCATATTGCTGTCGCAGTGACTCCCAGTCTTTTCCGGTGTAGTGGAAATCATAAATTCTCACCTAGGAAATTCCATAAATATTCATAGTTTCCTTACACACGCCTTTACTATGTTGCGGCTAATGAAAATTAAATACCAGTCGCCGGTTGTCAAATCGAGCTTTTCCTAAACTCAACGAGGAGAGCACCGTACATTCTTCCCTGGAGCGAGAAGTAGTTATACTGCGTTTTTGTAGCACCAGTTTCACATCCACTGTTACACCTTCTCTTTTCTGCCATGTGTACACATTTCTACCAAAAATCTCCGGAAAACCGAAAATGATGACAAACACGGTCAACACCAGCGTTATTGCATACAGATATACGCAATAATAACAACGACGCGCCAGCCAAGCGCGATAACCGGTTAAAGGGGCCATTCTAATTTTATACTCTTTAAAATTAAGTTTGAAATGGGTACTATAGAATAAAAGTGTATTTTCCCGTGAACAAAATAGGCATGTTTTCCCATTTAATTCTCTTTCTCAAATGAATAGTAAACCCAAGTTGCATCTAGCAATCGTCGCCCTTATTTTTGTGTCGATGTGAACTGCAGAACTGTAAAAAATGTTTATCAATGACAGTTTTGTGCAAAACATTAATTGAATTGAAATATGTCCACTCATCATAACATAGGTAATTAACCTTATAAAAGCGGAAGACGTTTGTGGTGTCAGCAGATGCCTGAGATAACTACGTAGGTCTTGTGATTTGTCATCCATTCTCATCGATCATCCTTTCTGCTTTGATACCAGAGATACCATATCTACAATTACAACGACAACAACGACGCATTCCTCGCTATAGTTGATCGGAATGGCGCTTTTCCTGTCCTCCAAATATATTTCGACCTACGTTGCACTACCGGTACAAACGTTGACCCAATAAAAAACGAATCCTGACAAATGACTCACAATTCATAATAATAATAATAACATTCCGTGCAAAATCCTACTGCTAAAGCTATTTCGTATGAGCATAATATTCCACACGCGTCAAACCTTAAACAAACATAAATTAATTTGCAGAAAAATAAAACGATGATGTACATTCCATCCAAAAGAAAATGACGTAGCAGAATCAAGGATTTAAAACAAGGTTGTGCATAGCAGGGGATTAAAATTGAAGCTTGTTTCAAACTAAATATGTTAGTCTTATCGCTGTCGTTATACGTGATGATAGTCAAGTAGCGAACATTGATGGCTGAATAATGAAAAATGCATTATACTCGATTTTATGATCAAGTCATTTCATTTCAACTGATTCGTTCGCTTCTTGTTTACTACATACTGCATTGCATGCATGCATTCTTGCTCGTGCATTTTGCAATTACATTTTTACATACTTCGTTTCGCTTTCTGTGCTGTTTGCTGACAAGTTACGTTGAATTAGTTGCTTTTGCTTGGCTCATTTATAACGAATGCATGGTAATGGTAAATCATTGGTCAAGTCAACGTCAACGCAAAGTGAAAAATGTCTTAATTGTACAACTTCACGTACAGTTGCATTTAGCATCAACATTTCATATCATTGGGATCGTTCTTTAAAACTTTAAACTGATGATCATATGGGACCAGCGGGGATGCATATTCCTATTTGAGAGGAGAGAAACTAAATATAACATATGTACACAAGCTGTTACATACTTTGGAATCAGGAAATGCAGGGGGAATCGGCGAGAGAAATTCTGTCACAGGATAAGACTGCTATATTGCCGTCACCCAAGGGAGCAAGGAGTAATCTGGCAGCAATTAGGAGTTCCCACATTATAACGATGGAAAAAATTCCATATCGTCATGCCACCAACATTTTTTTAAAGGAGAGTTTTTAAGAAAAATAAGAGAATAAGGTCGATTCTTGCAAAATGGCCACTATCTTAACTGACGATGATCTCGAATCTCGAGAAATATCAGAAAACTTGCTCAAAGCTGGATAGCATTAGCACAACACACTGTCACACGTGTGCTATCTATAATTTTATCATTTATCGTTAGAGCACTAGCTGGAAATGCTTTATTAGTCATGGATGATTCCAGTAATTATCGTTTCATTAAAATCTCATTAGTTACTCCTTTTAACAGGAGGAAGTGCGCTATCATCTTCATGTCACAGTCCATCTTCACTAATCGTTGGGGAAACTTTTCTGTTCTTACGGTTATTTACTCTTAAAAATACTCCAAAATGGACGTCTTTGGAATGTTTGTAGTAACCTTGTATCTCTCCCCCATTATCTGCGCTGGGGCCGGAACTTCCCCAAAATCTAACGTAATGATAGTTTCCGACTCTGGTCAGTTACGTAGGGCTCTTGGGAAGGTATCCCCTGGAGACATGATAACCCTGACGGACGGAATTTACGTGGGTCCTTTTGTTGGATTCGCCAACGGTACTGGGGATGATCCCATTCTGGTAACCGCAAAAGAGCAAAAAGGAAGAAACTTGACGATTGTGGGGACCGGGGACAGACCTGCCTTCTCAATACGAGGCAACTTCTGGAACTTGAACCATTTGAAATTGGAGGGCAATGTGGGTCTCCACGTTTCGGGGAAAAACTTTTGGGGAGAGGACTTGGTTGTGCAGAACTCCGAAACAGGAATCATTCTCAAGGGAGAGGAGGGCACAGTTCGAAAAAGCTACGTGGTGGATGCCACCCACGCAGGGATCCTAGTAGACAGTGGTAACGTCTTTTTGGAAAGGAACGTGATAATCAGAACGGACAATTGTATTGTCGTAAGTGAGGAGGCCTGTTGTGGACACCTGAAAGATAACGTGTGCGAGGGGGAGGTGGTCATCAACGGGAAAAAGTTTATTGAAGAGAGTACTAAGCACATTGGGTAATGACCACAACAATGTCATCCAACAAGCATATGTGCATGTATAAGAGTTGTGTGGATACCATTTTCCAGTTTGTAGATAAGCCGTTATCAGAGACCTGTCGTAATGAATATTTCGCTGCCAATTATACGTCCAGTCTTTCTCTGTGTGGACGAATTCATATAGAAAAATACAAAAAAATATAGGATGTTCACAAATACAAAAAATATTGTTTAATTTCGTCAATTTATTAACTTTTACTTTCTCCCATTATTTTACCGGTACGGCATTGATCAATCCTGTGTAATAAAAAGAAAGACATTTTTTCAATTTTCATTTAAACAGAGCAGCTGGTTTTGCTTTTGGAAAATATGAGGAATATTAAGAGTTGATTAGTGAAACATTATTGCACCAGATTATCATCAGTCATCACCTTTATTACCACCACACCAGATACTTGTTAAAACTTAGCTGGTAAAATGGTAAAAATAAAGGATTACCAAAACAGCAGAAAAACTATAAAATGCACTTTAAGAACACAAAAAATGCATTGCCGACTTCTTTTGGTTTTTGTCAACATAATTCAGTTAGTGCTACTCTGTCCGGCTGACTAATACCAGCTGAGGAAGAACTAAATCTCAATACTTGGTTACTCTCCAGTCTCCAGCTCCAACAACACGCTATAAGAAACTCTTAACTCGATCCTCCACCTCCACCACTATTTTTCCTGTTGAATTTTTGTAAGCCACATTCACATTCTTGCTGGTTTGTTTTTTTCATTTTCTGCCAACTCAACCATACAATGACCTAATACACGACGCCACGGTTCTATTATAGAACTGAGGTGTAAATGAAAGAAGGGGAAGTTGAGGAATTTTGTCATGTCGACCTTATGTCAGTTCTGAAACTGGATTTCCAGCCAAATATGGTACTATAATACATCCATAGTAATATCATTTTGGACACATGCACATATTTATGTGGTGATCATAATGGGCCCTAGAAATGCACTTCCTGTGGACACCGGAAGGATGTGTAGGGAGTTATACATGGAAACTGTTTATTTAAATATTGTATACAATTATTTATTTATTTATTCATAATTCATTTCACAGCTCATCATGGTTAGGTCGATCGGAATTCATACCGATAATTGGAGGAGTAGACGCGTAGAATATTTTTTGTAAAAGAATCCTAAAAAAAATTGAGTCACTAAAATAAAATAAGTGCTTTCTGTGCAACATGGTTAGGTCGATCGGAATTCATACCGATAATTGGAGGAGTAGACGCGTAGAATATTTTTTGTAAAAGAATCCTAAAAAAATTGAGTCACTAAAATAAAATAAGTGCTTTCTGTTCAAACCAACAGTACATCTGTTCCAGCAGCTGCAGTCAAGCACAGTGCGTGAACATCGGCACCAAGATACACCATTGTTGTCATGTTACGCATCAATCCCAACACGGTTCATTTTCCTCTGCCTCCCTAATAACGAATTCAAATTATCTCGACAGTGCATTTAGCAAATCTAACATGGAAACTCTTTACTAAACGCGATAGCGGTGCGGTGCAATGCTACCGACGGTGGAATTTCAACTAGTAGAGGAGAGTTTGAATTTAAAAATAAAATACCGGGAACATGGGAGGGAAGTGACAATGGCAATGAAAATATTGTGGTTGTTGGGAATATGTCAAGAAATATGAAGTTGGAAACTAAGGTGGTAATTTTTAGAATGTCCCTCTGTCCCTGTCATGTATGACGTGAAATATAAATTTATAATGTAATTTTTAACGACATCTAAAAAGAGAAATTTCATTCAAGTCAGTATATATACAGTATTGGGTAAAATATTGAAATATTTTCTTGGCTACATTTTGACTGCACATTTTTATTCCCTCCTGGTTCGTAGTTTCTGTTTCCAGTAGGAAGTTAAAAAGTCGACTTGGTTTTCCTTAGAGAATGGTAGCATGTCATATGACATCACCCCATAGGTAGCCTCCATCACTTTCCGCATATGTGGTCTTGATGTAACAAAGAGTCGAATGTTGTTCTTCTTATTGTCCCACATTGCTTTGAAAAACTCTGTAGCCCAGTCCACGTTTTCATTAGCAATTTCATCCAATCCGTCAAAGCACAACTCCAAACGGTGATTTCCTTCCGTCACCGCTTTTTGCAGAGGAACCGCTATTTTGGAGGACCAATTAAAGTAATTGGATATCAGACGGAGGGCATCGGCAAGGGAATAAACCACTGGTTCGGGAGGGGGCTTAATTTTTTTCACAAAATCAGCCAGTTCGATGTAGATGACAGTACGACCGGGATACTGTTTGCGGATATTACGAGCAATATTTTGCAACAGGAGCGATTTCCCCATTCCTGGTTTGTCGCAAACGCAGGCGCCCCGTCGATTCACGTAATAGCTTTCAATCTGCTTCATAAACTCCGCCTCAGTAACGTACAAACTTTCAGTTTTCGACTTTAATTTTACGTACTCAAAAAGGTTGTCACAGGTTCCACCGAACGTCTGCTCATAGTTGTAGTCGTCATGGGTTTCGTCGTAATAAATGAGGTGGATGGGCGATGTGCAGAGCAGCTTTATTTCCACCAAGTCCCGCTCCGAATTATTTACCAAAACAATAAATCTGGAGGTAATTTTCTTTTGTGACACTTGGTCCGTCGATAACGCAGTCGAATTGGGCTGAACCAGTTCGGACAGTTGGGAGAGCTTTATTCCTTTGAACACAAATACATCTGAAATTTCCTGCTTGAAAACGGCAGGGTCCAGCTTGGCTTTATTGGAAAGGAACCGAGGAATGTATAAACCTTGAGAAAGCGGTATTGTGTTTGGAATATTACGTAAGCGGGTGTCGCCCATTTTGCAGAGAGATAATTAAAGGAAAATCCTGGAGGATTTCTATTTACTTTATACCTATCTCTTTCTTCTCTTATCCGTCAATCCACATTTAGCTATAAAAAACAACAACAAAGCTACTTTTAAATTGTGCGTGCAATCTTAATAAAATAAAAAAGTGAGGAATATTAAATTGAGCTGTTGAATGTTGTTTTGAGGGGATCTAGTAAACACCCGGTAAATACGCTAAAGGTATTCAAGATAACTAACTCAAGTATTTATCCTGCATCAGTTTTAGTTTAATTTAATTATCTAAATTACCTTTACGTCAACAGATACACTTCCAGCGAGGAAAAGTGGTCAGCGGTACTTGGTAAAATTCCGTTGGAAATAATATGATTCAATTCAACCAAATGAGGACAGAGTAATGCAATGGCAGGAATAAATACCTGCTAACTTTTAAGAGCTCAAAATGTATTGCATACTTCATTTTTTATATTTTATCATTATGGAGCACTGAACACACTGATTGGCTTATAATTTATATCAGCTGTGGAAAATAGGAATACCGGTTGTTTCAGCTCCAGCCTCCAGCTCCAAATTGCCACATAAAGAATTCCACTCAAAACTCCACCCCTTCTCCTTTGTTATCAGGAAGCTTTATTTTTTGTGTGCTACTTTCATTTTCTGCCAATTCATTCACAAGAATCGCACGACACGACCGGTAACGGTAAGTTGCGCAACTAATTCGTTCATCATGCCACCCACGCATGCAGGAATACTGCCTGATGGAATGATAGCGTGAACGTCAGTTTGTGCAGGCATGTCGTTATCGGAATAGGAAGAATGCTTGCAAATGGTGGGGCTTATCTTCGGAAACGAGTTCGATAAGAGAGAGTTAGTCATCACTATTTCACGAACTCAACCACCTTTCTTCACATTCACATAGTGTACAAAGTAGAACTGAAAATTTACCTTACGGCAAAACCGGCAAATTACCTTGTCTACACAAGAGTATATAGAAGAGTATATACAAATATAGAGATGCTTGTCTATATATGTATTCACATATAGCAAGTTTGGTCCTGGTTATATAGCCATTAGCCAATTTCTTGAAAGTTCAGCAGAAGTTAGAAATGTACCATGTACCACCATCAAGAATAGAAAAA
>JAHZNE010001743.1:0-41383 GCA_027744055.1 Callyntrura sp. NNG-2020
GATTTTTTGCTTTTTATGATCGGTAGATACGGCCTTATAGGTCTTATATGAACGAAAGTTGGTTCTGCAGGTCATCCCCAGGGGTAAAATAGTGGGTAAAGTGAGAAAAATTATGAAATAATATGAATTTTAGAGTTTTTCCTTTGGGAAGTGATAAATATGAGTTATAGCTTTGCTAGAAACAGTTAGAGCAGAATAGCAAAATTGCATTGATCAGGTCCTACATTATAAGTTTTACTTCTTTCATTCGAGCTGGTTCTGAGTTTTGGAACTTTACTCTGCTATATTGTCAAATACATAGATCCTATCACTTCAATAGTTGATAGTATACTTTGCGAGCAATAACATGGTGTAGAAACCAGGGGTCAATGAGCAAGTCCCCTAAAATTGACCACTTAACATGGAAAGATAGAGAGGGGAAGGGCCTTAATGTATTACAGGGTAGAAATGTCCCTCTATCGTCCCTGTCCAGTAATAATGTAGCCGGACGAAGATACAGTGAATGTTTGGTAATATGGTCATTTTTTATTCAAAATTCGTAAACCTTAAATAGTAACTATAGATTACATTTTAATGCTAAAAGTAGTTTATGCGATCAGTATGTTTGTTTGTCTGTCCGTCTGCAATCACGATAACCCTCGAACACTCCAAGGGTTGACCTATTTCGCTGAGACTTGGTAAGCAGACACCTAAAAGGTCAGTGGAATGTACCCTATTGAAATTCAGACCAAACTGGAAAGTGTGGTAAGAAGAGTTACGGGGGTTGATAGATACCCACACTTTTCTTAATGCACAATAAAAGTTATGGAAATGTGTAGAGCACAAGTTTTTGAAGCATTTGCTTACCGTAGTTTCTCCAGGAGGTGGATTACACCTTTTTGGGACTGTGAAACAACTGTCGCGATCCCTTTGTTGCATTTTAACCTTCGTAAACAATGTTATGGCTTCACATTGCATCCATTCATTCATCGTTGGTATAAAAGTGTTCCATATTCATACCTACTTTGTATTTCTGCTTTTTACATAAAACTTAGAAATTACCCTGGCTTCATTTAATACAAATACCACATGCCATATATACATACCAATATTACCAATCCCTACGTAGTAAAAGCGAAGGCGCTGTATAACACAAAACTAATGGTCTGCGTAAATGTTATATTCGTATGTGAACAGCAAACCGCATTGCATGGCTATCATACCACATCAAAATTCAACCCAGCATTGTACTTGTACTCATTGTAGTCATTGCGAATAAATGTGTTATGAGAATGCAGGTATATGTCGTTTTTGTTATCTACAAATTTAAGAGAAAAACAATACTGGTTTTTTGTACGTTATGATTTCTGCAGACGGATTTATGAAATGGCTTTAGGTCGTTTCGCCCCGTGGGCATTTCCCCTTATAAGTTTTTAGCTGCCGAAAGAACCTGTGATTTGATTATGATGTACAGTAAATGTAAAGGGTTAAGTACTCTTTAATAACGAGTATCCTCCCAAGTAATGTACAACGAGGAGTAAATTGCAACCATACGTGCCACGCGGTCTGTGTGCAATTTAGTTACATGTAAATATTATTCACAGGATATGCCATTCATCGTCCACAAACCTCTTTTCCAAGTATGATGACAATTTACTCCTCTTTGTATATTATTTGGGAGGATGCTTGTTATCCAAGAGTACAGCTGACCTAAATTTATAATCTTTGTCCGTTATCCGCACCAAATTGGCTTAATCATTTAATTTTAAGAACCACACATTGGAAATATTTACTAATATAATATCTGGATATTGCATAATTAACAGTGATTATTCCTTCTAGTCGATTTCAAATTTTGACAGAGTTTCTACAATTTTGTAACAGAATACAGACAGATAGAGAGTGCGAAACGTCCCACGGGCGAAAAGACTGTGCTCTGTATTTATAAAACGAATGTGTGTATATATATATTTTATTTTATTATTTACACCATAATTGAAAAAAAAACAAATAGAAGAAAGGAGCGCCCAAAAACCTTGATAGCTAGATTTTACAGGAATATATGCAGTTGACATAAATATAGTTAATAATTTACAGTTAACTTCTCCTGTCAAATCTTAAGTGACATTTATCATTTACATTTTAACATACAATATACAATACATATGCACACCCACTTCAAATCGCAAATTTTAATACACTTCATTCGATTTCGATTTGAGGCACAATGCCTTGCAATAGGATATCTCGGGATCGAGTGTGAGGTGTATATTTATTCGGTTACCCCTACGATAAAAAAGCAGGAATTGCTCCAATTTTTCACGCAACAGGTATCGCTTGCTACAAATTTAAACTAAATTCGGGTGTACACAGCGATCAAAAGGTAAAACTTCATCATCGTCACCATTTCTTCCTTTATTAGTGATGAGTCATCAATCCATCCATAATAATAAGTTCAATACAAGTGGTTTTATTTAACCCACTGCCCTGTAATCATTAGGATTATGAATTTCGAAAAAAGGAAGCTATGTCTGTAGTCTGTACTGTATCAGCCCGATGACTTACACTTTCTATGCGTCTCGTCCATAAAACCGTGTGTACTACTGTGTACTATTAATAGATAGTATATGCCGATGCCGACATCACAACAGTAACATGATTTAGACCCTTGGGGTACTTTGAGACCCTGATTATTGCACACATGGAACTACATTAAAAGTATCCCCAAAACCCAAGGGTTTACAAATACGCTATGTTCGTTTACGTCTTACGATTTACAATGATTAATTACCAATTTTACCACCAGTGTTTGGTGGACAGACACGCTACATTCAGCATTTCCATTAAGTGTTAAAGTGTTACACACAACAACACATAATCTTTTTCTGCAATATGGTAAGGTAAACTAGACTTATCCTTGTAGTGTAAAACATAATATATTCATGTTATATCCGTCTCCTTCATACAAAATATAGGCGCTAACTATATGCCTTCACAGCAGACATATCTTTTAGCAAGAAACAAATAGTTTTTAGCGTATTTACTTATGTATGCTGTTTGTGGCAACATTTTGAAACATTTTGCATCCGTAATCATACGTGTTTTTTTGTTCTGCATTTTACATGAGCGAGTAACAAGTCAGGTGACTCTATCTCGTTGTATACAACCGCCGTTGTCGTCCCCGTGTGTGCCTTGTGCTCTTCTAATAGAGGATGATGATGAGTAACTCGTTCATGTACGCAGAAAAGCATTCGTCAAAACAACAAAATGTATTAACTGCTGCCAATTGAATTCAATGCCAAGCCAGAGCAATGAAGCAACAATAGGCTTTTTACAGTTCATATTATATATACTCTCTACACTTGAGTCGACTCAAGTGACACACTATTCGTCGTATACACGCACGTATTCCAATATATAACGAACGACACACACCGATCTTTTTCTTTGTATTACTCACTTTATTTTTTATTACCAAAATACAACGTGATAATAATGATTAAAATCCTGACAAGCCCTCACTCATCGTTATTCTTTTGATGCGTAGTGTTCTCTCTCTCTCTCTCTCACTCACTCTGTGGTTTTTACAGCACCAAGGCACCAATGCCACCATCGTCCAAGTAATACTACTGTAAAAATAGCTGCGCGTGATTTATTTAATGTGCTCTTGGTTTAAGCTGAGAAGAGTTATTTTGTTTGTGAGTGTGTGTGTGGAGCCGTTAGCTTAGTTAACTTTTTTTTACATAGGGCACACAGTAGGAAAGTGTAAGCGTGAGTATAAGGTGAGTAGAGCACTTTAAAAAGAGAATAGGGCACACACAGGAAATGTGTAGGTAATGCCCATCACCAGTGATTGTGGCAATTATGTTTGATGGCGTTGCACAACAATAGCAATAATGCACAAGTTTGACAAAGAAAGACGGAGACACTTTTTGTACGCAAAATGTTAATATGCCCAAAACAGAGAGAACGAGGCGAGTTTATTGAATATTTTATGGGGATGGTGTTATTGTCGATACTTGATTGATAAAAAAAACACTCGTTTGTGTGTGTGCGTGTGTGGAGTGGTGGGAGTCACGTCGCTGTGTAGTAGTGGGTGGACAATCAGGATCATCAGTTGGAATAAAGATGATAAAAACTGTTTTAAAATCCTTTGTTCAGAGAAAAGCATAGTTTAATTAATAATAATAAATTGCATAAAAAATATTTGTCAAAAGTTGGGGCAACATTTTGAAGGAAAAAATGAAAATATTTTTCAATTTTCAAGTTAACCTTCAACATTAAGTAAACTATTATGATGATAATGAAAAGAAGGCTGTGTTGTTGGTTTTGTTAGTACAATTTTGAGCGTAGTGTGAAGTGTTGTATTCGGGTTTAAGCTGTCGTAAATAGGAAGGAGCCACAGGTGTCGACTTTAAAAAGTGTAAAGGTGACAAAGAGGATTATCTACGCTTTTTTTCTTCCCCGACAAAACAATTTCACTAAACATAATTTTTCTTTTCTGTTTAAAGCTTTGAAGGGAAAATTAAGTTATTATCAAATATTCCTTCAATTTCCTTCCAACTTTGCCTCACGTTAAGGGATTATTACAAAACTTTAAAAACCTTCCAATAAAAGCTCATATTACTATCACCGAAAACCTCCGCCAACATTTGATATTTCCGATTACAATACCTACTCCGACACGGCCAACACTCACAGTGACGCAACGGATCGTCCTAACTAAAATACAGGTAAACAATTATAACTTTTTAAAATAAAAAACTGTTATATACATTTTTACACTCAGTCATATTCTTTGGATTGACCAAGCGTAAGCGAATGAAGCCAGCAGTACCACTACGCGTGGGGTATTGGGGAATACAAATACAAGTTTTAAATTTGTTTCATTTCCAACGCACTACTGTTGACAACTCCACCACCATTACTACATCTTCTCCAGAAAAACAATGCCAACCTAAATATTACATTAATGTATTCGTATTGCCAGACATGATCCGATCTCTAATCTCCGTACGTATAATATCATCATCATTGATCATCAAATGCCTCGGTCCGGTTGTAGCCGTAGCCATGAGTCATAATCATGATCATGATCGTAGTTTCACCTGCAAGATGAAAAGACGGCTTGCGTCGTAATGTGTAAATGCCTACATATATTAAAACATTTCGTATTTCAAAATGTTATCAATGTTATTAGGCAGTGCTCTAGCGCAGCTACCTATCCAATCGTTGCAGTCCGTTTTTCTGGCCGTCGGCCATGTGTCCCATCCTAAAAGAAGAGCAAATATGACCCCTTTGATATAAACGGGTTTCTGGAATTAATTCGTATGTTCTAGGATTTTCGTTGCATCAAATACAATGTCTTGAGTTCCTTCCACCCGTGTGAGAACGCTGACAGTTCACACACTTTCCGAGCCAAATTTAACAACAACCAGGCCTTTAGATAGCGCTACCTATTATTTGCCTTGAATTTACTTTATTCTAATCCTGTTATTTTAACTTTATTTTTAATCTAATTTGGCTACATGCTTCTTCGTGCATACAAGACAAACTTTAAAAAAAATAATAAACTTTAGCAATGCTCTCTAAACTAAGTTTAAATGACGTCAACTCATTAATGTAATTTTTGTAGATTTGTTTGACCCATTTAGTTCAATATCTCTTGTGTGAGTGTCGTGGTGAACGTTTTCGTGATGCAATGTTGACTAATACATAACTCGTAATAATAATGTAGTATTTTGTGTGTGCATATATGTGTGTGCACCTTATCATTTCAATTCTCTCATCGCGCATCGTCAGAGTCTGTCATGCTTGCTTAAGTTCACAACAATAAATCACACACACACAGACACAGACTTCATAACACGCTCGTGCTCATGTTATCCCCAAGAAGTTCCTCTTTTTCTTTTGTTCACTTCTTAAGCTAGGCTAATGTAGTTTAATTGTGTGTAGTTAGGTAAAATGCGTTTCCTAAAGTCGTATAAAACAAAAAATTCAATTTTATCATCACATCCGTTTTCTTCTTGCAGATATGCCGCTTAACGAACTGCAACACAACAACAGCGTGCAGGAGTTGCGGCATTTATCGGTTGGGTACTATTGTACCAACTACCAACCAACCTATTTGCCATCTCCTTTGTTTTTTTTCTCGCTCCTCTATCTCTGCTCTTGCCCAACACAAGCCCACGTCTGTTTATTGCGATTCGCCAGCAGTATTTTTGTAATTACATGGTGTGCAGTGTGTAAGTCGTTTTATGCACTTATCTCGTACTGGTTGGCTACATTGGATTATTTGCAATATTTTTAAGAATAGTAATTGTTGTATGTAGAAAAGGTAAAATGAACACGGACAATTTATACAAAAGTATTCACAACGGTGTAAATGGGTATACTAATGCTGGTGCATCTGTAGTACCATACCTTCATCAACGCTGACGCCAAAATTTCGTTGTGCAATCACCCACAATTTACACCCACTTTTCCACGCACAGTTGCACAACTGTAGTATGTTCCATGATGATGTGCCTAAGTACCTAATAATAAATAAGTACGTGTTTTCTGAAGAGCAACGCTCTAGATTATCCACTGGAATAGCATTTACCTGACGGCCAAAACATCATTTTATGACAGTCGGATTATTGCATTGTTAGTCTAAATTCCATTCATTGAAATGAAGTCTGCTTTTGGAAAACGGAATGATGATGAGTGATACCTCATGTTTGCCAAGGTTAATGACACATGACAGTCTCGTGTTAGTCGTGCTCAAGACAGTTACATTGATGTCTGCTCTTTTTCAATCTTTTCGATCCAATGTTCCAATGGACCCCAGAAGGACGATTTAGGGGAAAAGTAGACAGGTCTACGTGTTTTGTTATAAATTAGTGTTTTCGTAATCATCATCGTCACCGTTGAAAATTGAAATGTTGATTGCCAGACTTTTATGACAAAAAGGTATAAAGCATCAATAAATATTGCCATTTCCGTATTTTATGTCACTGTTTGTAATGGGCTTTGAAGGACCGCGAGCTTGAACAAGGTGGTTTTGGTGTTTGTACTCGTTCTCGCACAGTTTTTTGCTCTTTTTAAATCACGTCACCAGCCATAAATATTGTAAGCACCCAGTGAGAAACTGAAGCAGGAAAGAAACCACAAATAAGCAAACTTACTACATGTTTACCATTTTTTGTGCAAATAATCTGCACAGTGCAGTGGCAAGTGGCAGAAACTGGATTCACTGCTATGCTGGGACAAAAGGGAAAATGAAAACGCTACGAGACGAATAAATGCACATGTAAATATTTAACAGCGGTATTTCGCAGAATATCACTGCGTGTTTCTTTCCACGTTAGGATTACTCAACTCACGCCAGAGCGTGTTATTATATTGAACAAATTCTCTGGAGGACCAAAAACTACTACATTATCTCAGTCCCACAGACAAGCTGTTAGTTTATTTTTGTCGGAGAGCGATGTCAGGTGAACTCTGAAAGTGAAAACTAAACGCTGTTACTCATCATCACTCCTGTCAGTGTTGTCTCTAGCGTGTGTGTACTCTCATGCCAACTGTTTAAGTAGAGTGAAGATAAGCCGGATAAGTCATTTCGTTGTTTATCATTTCAATGTAGGGTAGTGGTAGTGTACTCCTTGCGACGTCTTGAGAAAGTTGCGACGTTGAGTCAATTATTTTGTTGTGTGATGCGAGTCCGATTACTGACGACAATTTAGGGACGTATTAGATATTGCTTGAAAATTTATGATTTTTTACGTTTTTTGTTAATGCTGGCGCTCTGTTGGAATTAAGTTGTTGTGGTTGTCCAATCTAATTCCTAGTTCAAATGAACAAACTTTTTGTGAGAAAAGGATCCTTCGGACTAAGTTTAGCAATGAATTTGAAAAGAAGGCCTGAAAGGTAGTTTTCACCAATTTTAGACAGTGGTGGTTATGGTGGTCGTAGTTAGTTTACAAGAATGAGGTTTTCAAGATTTTGGTGGATAATCGTTTTACAAGTTTGCATACCCCCCCCCCCCTTAATTATGTAAAAATTGTTTTTGTAAACATTGCAGAAAGTCTACAGTTGAGGACAACGAAATCATGGAGGGAAGTTTGAGTCCAGATTTGCAGCAGGACTGCGAGACAGATATGAAATTCGAACAGCGTGGCGTGTGTCAAAAATTTTCAGTGAATGGAAAGCGTCGGAAGGAAACGATTCTTATACCAGGAAATCTTTCGATTACTGAAAACGTTAGTGCATTTCGGAAGCTATTTGTACAACAGTCAGTACATGTTTGCACATGAATCGCTAAGACATGTGCGCGGGTAAAAATGAAACAAGCTTGTACATCGGCTGTCTAATTTTTGTTTCCAGAAATATGGAGAATACTTAGAGTGGAAACCGGAAGAATCGAAAATGAAAAACGGCAATTCTTCCGAGTCAACCTCAACAAGTCAAAATTACGGTGGGAAATTTGGCACCTCAGGTGGAATCGAGTTTCATGCTAGCAAAGGTAGTAATTGTGGCATATGAACTGTACAAGGATTGACTTTTCCTCAACGTACTCGACTTATAAATTATGGTTTTTACAACTATTGTACACGAAAATATCTTTTTTTTTCAAATGTAGAACGAGTTGAAATTAGACCTGAAGCATCGTCCAAAGAATTTTTGCGCCCTATTAAGATTGAGCTACCTGAAATTCGTTCTTTTCTTGTCCCTCCGAAAGCTACTCCGCGGGAAATAATTTTTATCTTAGCTGATGGTACGACATTAAATCCTTTCATATTTGAAAGAGGATCTCCAGAAAACCTAGTCATTGCTTTGGAACGGTCGTTGAGAATCACAAAGTATGTACCCTCCGTTTTAGTGTTTTAATTTATCGTATATACCATAAATTTTACATGACTTTTAATAATATTGACGGTGTCCTGTTACAATTGTTCAATTGCAGGGCTAAGAGTAATAGCAACGGACTTTACATGGTCGGACTCCGTAGGGAATCCGTTCAGGCGCTACATCCCGCTGGAGTTTTTCCTCCAGGTGTAGCCGAGTTAATGGATATTCTTCCTCTCACGTCTGAGCAAACACAGCAAGTGAACCACATATGGGACTTTGTTAAAGATTTAAAAAATGATCCATATTCTACCGCGTGTACTACCTTAGCAAAGTTTGGACACATGGCATGTAAGACATTTGACATTGAAGATATATGAACATATAATTAAATGTAGAAGCCAGGACAGGACACGATTGTATTGATTTCATCAATAATCATCATGATTGAATAATCATCTTATTTTTATTTAAAGTGAACAGCGACCTGCCCATCAACGTTTTCCCCGGGAGTAGCAGTACTGCAGTATCGGATTCCGTTTTAAAAAATGGCAAACTTGAGGAGAGCATGAATTCTGAGGCTGATGGTATGGAGGCTGACTATACCACAAACGAAGAAGGGTACGAAGTTATTTTCAAACCGGAAAAAATGGGGATAGAACTCCAACCTTTACCAAGAACTTTTCGAGGACAACCACTTAGTCAAGAACAGTGGCTCAATTACATGGACAGGGATGGTCGAATATCTAACATGGAAGAAATCCGGAAAATAATATTTTACGGGGGTGTGGAACCCATTATACGAAAACACGTTTGGCCCATCCTGCTAGGTGTTTTTAAGAGTAGTTCCACGTTTGATGAGAGGCAGTACCAACTGTCGGAGAAGACTTGCTACTATAATCGCATGAAAATGCAGTGGGCAACAATTTCCGAAGACCAAGAGGAGCGTTTCAATCCCTTCAGAGATTACAAGTCATTAATAGAAAAAGACGTATCCAGAACTGACCGGACTTTAGATTATTTCAAAGGGGATAACAGTCGAGGAACGGACATTCTTCGAAATATTCTCATGACATACATGATGTATAATTTTAATCTCGGATATGTACAAGGAATGAGTGACATTCTTGCGCCAATCTTGATGGAAACACAAGACGAAATTTTGGCCTTTTGGTGTTTTGTTAAGTTCATGGATCTAATTGTAAGAATTTTAATATCATCATCATTGCGCAATGTGTAGATGTCGGTTTCATCTTGTCAACGATTAATCAATATCATTGTTGGATTTATCAGGATACTAATTTTGAAATGAGCCAGGAAGGAATGCAGAGACAGCTTAAAGATAGCTATACACTACTTCAGTTGCTGGATCCGAAGTTTAGCGCATACTTGGAAGCTTGTGATGCATCTAATATGTATTTCGCTTTCAGATGGTTACTCATTTGGTTTAAAGTAAATATGGAACAATTCGATCGCTATTACTCAAGTATTTTTGTAATATTGCTATTCATGATTTGCTAAAATAGAATATTTTATTATTTTAGCGAGAATTCTCATTTCACGACACACTTATACTTTGGGAGGCATTGTGGACCGGATTACCTGGTCCAAACTTTCACCTTTTTATTGGATTAGCTATTCTCGAGCAGCACAGTACCACCATTATGGAAAACAAATTTGGTCTTAGTGAAATTCTTCGTGTAAGTCTGGCAACAACCTGTACCCACATCCAGTCTAAACTTTAGTTTACGTTAATGTTCTGGTAATGTAACGTTGCGTTCTAATCTTTTTGTCCCTAACAGCATGTTAATGATCTCGCCTTCAGAATAGATTTGGAGTCAACTCTTACCTTGTCTGAAGCAATGTACCAGCAGATTTCCACACCTCAGGTGACTGAAAAGCTTCCCAACAAAATCCGTGTTATTTTAGGCCTACCTGAACGTGAAGAGCCGTTAAACGACACTATCGAAATTGTTGATGGAGAGGGTGCCAGTAATGGGAACACTGCCTCGACATCTTCCCAGTCAACCCCCAAAAATTCCCCTTCACACCATCCTAATTCCGGAGGCGGAGATGCGTTAATCCCATCCACCTCAGCACAGGCTAGAAGTCGAGAACCGTCGTTGGAAAGACAGTATGACATGGGAAACCAGTTTATGTAAATACTTTATGTAGAAATCTATAAAGTCACTGTTTTCAACCAATTGAGAAGAACTCAGTCAGAGAATATATACGTAAATTATAAATCAAGAGGTTGCAAAGAAAATTATAAATTTTCCTACAGATCGATACTCGTATGTGATATTAACCGTGCGTTTAGATGTAAAGTTGTTCATTATGCGTGTGTATACGTGCTTACAGCGTACTGATGATGATAACGCTGAACATTAGTATTTTACCTTAAGTGTAAATCCTGTGCTCCCATTTATTTTAAGGGATTTTTAGCCGTATATACTTATTATAGTGTGCAAAAGTATTTCTTTAAAAGTGCAGCACAACGATGTAGCCTCCAATATTCCAGCTGCCTTGTCTTTTCGTCACTGAATTTTCTTTCTCTCTACAGCAAAGTTCAAACTATGCAAAAAAATATATATATGGGGTATTTGATTAGTGTTCTTTAAATTTCCACTGCAAAATATACTTCCTAACTTCCTAGTATAAGATTTTTTCATATAATTAATTTTTTTAATTGCTTGTATTCACTATTTTTCTCTTTGTCTCCGTTCCACAGTTCCATCCCACACATTAAGCAAAATAGTAGAAAACGAACTCGAACACAAAAACGAACTTACTGTTAAAATTGGAAAGACCAGCAGTGTTTTACTGTATTTTTCATATAATTGTTATATCCAAACGATGCAGTTGAAAAACTTAAAAGTTGAGTTGTCGAAAAATATTCTAAATATGCAACTTACTTTAAATGTATAATAATAAGATGCTCTTACAAGATAATTATTCAGCATAATTTAGATAAGGTCTATATTTTTAATCGTTAACGAAATATATATTACACTGTTTAATTTATATATAAAATATGTTTCAAGAAACGCAGTGCAAGTAAAAAGCATAAAGTAAATAAACATATATCTTATATGTTACATGTCAAGAAACTTTAAATATTGTCTTTTTCGCATAAACTAATCAATGTGAAAACGTAAATGCACTGATGATGTCACCAAATTAGTAAGTCGGCGAAATCTCTGATTTAATTTAATGTATATATATTTTGAAGTATTAAATTTCTATGTCGTTCCCGTTCCCATTCATCAAAATCAATTTAGGAACATACACATCAAAACAAGAAAAATGACTTTGTACTATAATCAAAACTGAGATTATTTACCGTAATAGAAAAGTCAGGATTTCAAAGCAACTAATTCAATATCGCTGTGTAAAATATCCACCGCCTTGGTTCATAAATTCAAAAGGTCTTCGCAAGTTTCTTCCCCTGCATCAATGTAAACGAGGAAGCATTACATCAACACTGTTTTGGGTGCATACAATAACATTCAAAGTATAAAACCATATGCTTCAATTCAAATTATTAGACTTACGCGGTAGCTTTCAAAAGGAGTTTTTCCCTGCTAAATTCTGATGGACCCTCAGACTCACCCAAAATGAAGTCTGTTTCGAGAATGATATCACAACAAGTCATTAAACGATGTAGCTGAAGGCTGACTAGAACATCAGCCCATTCTTCAAACTGATGGGGTGTAATCACATTAACTTCTTTTTCAATTTCCTAAAACGTAAATCTCAGTATAAGAAATATATACATATTTGTTGGTCACCGCAGTGGAATTTATACATATTATAATATTTAACATAATGATTTTGACTTACACGAATGGTAGAGTCAGTCGTTGCATTTCGGAATTCTCCATCCATATCTAGCTGTATGCAAAAGACAGGAGCCATCGCTGGGAAGTCTATTTTTATGGCAATTAATGCTACCATTTTAGCTGCAATACAAAAATCAAGGCCAGCTCAAAATTCCTGTCTCAAATGCTGATGTACAAATAATGATTTTATTATTTTATTTTTATATTATTTTTATTATTTTACCTCTTCCACGCTGTAAAATTGCCCGAAAAAACATGTCTTTTACCGACACAGCTTCACACTGAATAACCATTTCAGTAAACTTATTCTTACAAAACGTTTCATAGTCAATAGCTTCCCACGAAATAAAGTTGGTAGAATTTTTCTGTGGAAGTAATTCTTTAGCAGCAGCCGGAATTTGTATATTTCTTGTTTCTATACAGGAAAGTGCATAAATGCAACCAAATTACTGATTTTCTACAATTGCTGAAGTTGTAACAGTAACCTTAATTTTAAAAAAATGAATAACAATAACGAAATTTTTACCAAGTGCTTTCAATTGACTCCACAACTTAGCTTGATTAGTTAAGCGCTTTCGTATATGCTTTAAAGTACTCTCAATACTTTTACAGCTGACCTCCATTTTTGCGCGTGCTTCAAAATCCCGCATAGTAGTTCCCAGTTCTGGGAATTCCATTCCACACACTGTTTGCGCCCAAATGTATGGTTTTCCGGTATCTTTCAAGTAGCTAGCAAGGGAGGTTATAGAAAATTTGTTGAAAATGAAATTATTAGCAGGATTGGGGCTTTCGAGGCCACAGTCGTTAGGGTAAAGCTCATTCAAAACGTTGTCAGAATTTCCAGAGATGGATGTCCTAGAACATTTTCGTAATTTTAAAACTCAAACAACAACAGGCAACAATATTATGAGGGTGAGCGTTTGAATTTTTTTCTAAAACTTACGACGTTGTTCCATCAATGGCATCCCTGAGGACACGAGATTTCACAGTGACAATTTTCAGCTTTACCAAATAATAAAATTGAATAGTAACGCTTTCACTGGCTTTGCTTTTCACAATCCATTCAATCCACAAGGGGTGCTTTTGAAAGGTTCGTTTTCTACTTTCGTCCAAACTGAGTCCAACTGAACTGCGTTTCCGAAGCATGCGCCTATCCGAAACCTAATGAAATGGAATTGCATATTACAGAATGCTAAAAAATATAATCAAACAATATTTAACCCGAAAATCAACCAACATCAGTATCTCCATCTTGATTCCTTTCAGCCAATTCAGAGTCTGAGTCTTCTTCCACCTCATCTTGAGGAATGATAAGCTCCCTCGCAGCTTCCACGTCCCCACCAATCTTGACGATGAAATTTCGCTTCCCCTCTGTCATAGTATATTATACATTATCTCAAAATCACACAATACTGTATATGCTTTAAAAATATAAATCGTACTAATGTTAGTACCAGCAGCTTCTTGATACGCTTCAGATTGAATGAACAGTACATACAATGGCGGAGGCAAAAATTTTGCAGTTTCGTTTCTTGCTTTCTTAGCGGAAATATCTAATCCGAAAAATTCTTGCAAAGGTAGGGTGGCTTCTAACACCTTATTTAGTAATGGTCGCACACTATCTAGTTTCACCTGTTTCTCTTCAATACTTTTTGCGATGGCTTCTTTCTCTTTTTCAAGTGTGCCACATTCTTCTGTAAGCTTTTGCCGTTGAATAAATTCATATTCCAATCGCCCAATGCGCAAAAGATGAGGATCAGTTTTGGTAACTTCAGGTTTGGATACTTTTTCTGGGGCATCTTTGTAAAACTGTTCGACAGGTATTAATTCAATTTTTTCATCCATGCCTCTGCGTTAACGACAAAATAACATTCGAGCATTAGAGAAGACCATGTCAGAAATAACGAAAATGATAAAAACTAGTCGTACTTGTAGTCTTGAACAGCTGCAACTTGATTTTGTAGATTAGTTGCTTCATATAACAAATTTTGAAGAGTTAAATGTTCCGCATCAACTTCCTGTCTCTTTAAAAGTTGCTCATCTTTGGCAATTTTCAATTTAAATTTCAAAAGTCTGCTCATAGTTCTTAGGCTTATTAGACAATTCAGTCCTTCCATTCTTAGTTGCGCCTGCAACAACAATATAATGCAATTCAATAATATAACGTTAAAACACACGTCACCGCTTCACCTTACACTATATTAAATTCTTTTAATTCACGATATTTCCATACTTTTCTTTCTTCATCTACGCCGTCACTAGAATGCTTTAATGCAAAAATTTCCGCCGCGTTTTCTTCAAACCTTGCCAAAGTAGCGCTGTAAGCTTCGAAAGCCTTTGTGCTGTCCAAATTTCTAGCTTCTTCATATTCATACGCTGAAACTCTCTAAAACATAAAATTAAGCAAGTTTTAAAAGATCTCTTTTCGTGTCATAGAAAGGTAAGGTCGGCAATCTAATAAAACGTTTTCATACCTCAAACAGGTCCTTCTTATTAATAGGCAATGGCTTTTCCTCCTCATGAACAACTTTCTCCTCCGGCTTACTTGATTCTCTAGTGTGCTGTCGACCGCTACTACCACTCGTTTCACTATTGGATGAAGTTTTCTGTCTCTTTAACTGTCTCGCCCGGTCACGATCCCGATCTCTGTCCATTTCGCTGTCCTATAGTCAAAAGGTTCCTATTTAAAAATAAAGTTTCAAGATAAAATTCATGAAGATTTGAAGATAAAGAAGTCAAGACATACAACAACACAGTTGACAGTTGCGTTCTCCCAGTGGTACGGCTTTTTTCGCACTACTTATTATGTCTCGTCGAACCTAGCATCTATATCTAACGAGGTAACTGATAACTTGACTCAGAACAGCTAATGACAATGAATTAATGTCAGTAAAATTGAAAATGGAATGCTTATTTGTCTCCCTCACTCAAGTTCACATATCTAACCGCTGCTATTTGGAAAACAGCTTATACATGCACAAAATAGACGTCCACAACAAAAACCCGACTAAAAAATAAATAGTAAATATATAACAACAAATATTTTTTGCATCACACGGTCTCCAACTCACCTTCCCTTTTATCGTACCTCGTGCCCTTCCAATCTCCGGAACGAAATTCTCGTTGACAATTATAATTGCATACCTTAAATTAAAAAATTTCTTCAGTTTTTTCCGTAGTAGTATCGTCCCACTGCACTGCCACTGCACCGTATAATTCAAATTATCGGCTACTTTACCACTTCTGCTCATCAGCTCGTCGTCAAAAACCCGCATTCATCCTTCACTCGCTCACTGCCACTGCACTCGTGTTAAGTTTCGTCGTATGCATCATCTCACCTCTCAACTAGTTTGCTCCAAAAACACGCGTGCGAAGCATATGCAGGATAGGTACGCACTAACATAGACGGGTACAAAACTTGCTTACAAAATGCGAGGCTTCTTTTTTCCCCAGCAGCAGATACTTTTCATTTTTTTAATATTAGCCCAGTATTATCTATCGATCCGTTTGTATTTGCCTCCTGCGAAAATGTAAACATTGTATAGTGGAGGTGCATTAATGTTTAATAATATATGCAATGCTCATAAAAGTAGTAAAACAGGAAACAAATTTTAATGCTCACGTACCCACAAACATTGCCAGCTGACTACAAATAGTATTTTAATTGTGTTCACCTTTAAAATGTGCTTTAGCGAATAATATAAATTAGGCATAGTTTGGGAGAAATTAGTAGAAAATTACTGTTGTAAGTTTACACGGACTGATGATTAGCTTTTGAGCAGTTAAATTTTTAAAGGGGTTAAAACGGATCACGCTTTAAGTGGCAGTGTGGGTGTAATTGGGTGGTTAAACAAGACACTTTACGATGATGTGATAAATTATTGATTTTGAATGAAGCTTAGCTAATCGGTGAATTTAGTTGGCACTGGTGCCTGGTGGGACTTTGTAAAAAGTTATTTATGCTCCTGTAGTGTACCCCACCTCCTCACAACCGACATTCTCTCGGGAATTTTATTTTTTTCGGTGTTTATCGTTAAAGAAATAATTTTCGGATAGTCCAAGATGGATTTGCAAGTGAGCACGGAAATGTCGATTGCGCTTGGGGAGGATGGGGTATCGATGGAGGTAGTAGCGGAGGAGCAGTTGTATTGTGTCTGTCAAACTCCGTGGGATGTTAATAACCGAAGGTTTATGATACTTTGCGATCACTGCCAGAATTGGTTTCATGGGGATTGCGTTGGGATCTCGGAGACCGATTCAATGAAAATTGAGCAGTATAGCTGTCCCAGATGTGAACAAGAAGTAGCGCCTACCAAATGTATGTACTCGATAGATGATAGATAATTGCTACTGACATGCGATGCGACATAGAATTCATAAAAAGCTTGTGAATAATTTATCAAATTGTGTGTGATATTTTCTAGATAAACCTACTGCATCTATGGAGGGTAACCGAAAGTTAATGAAGAAAAGATATTGTCCAGAATATAGAAGACGACTTAAAGAGTTCTGTTTTTTATCGTAAGTTTACTTTGAGTTTCGTGTTTTCTCAAAATTTAAACTTCAGGTTTGCTCAGAGCGTAAGTTTTTAAACCAGATTTAATTTTACAGATCGGATGACATTCTCATAACAAAATCAAGTGGAATGGATTTGAAAGTTGATGAGCTGGTGTCCAAAGGTTTTTTTCGGCCTGTTGTTGTTGATAAAATGGAAGGTCTTGGTTTACGCGTTCCTCCCAGTACATTTACTATTCGTGATGTTGAACGATATCTAGATCCTGAAAGAGTTGTAGATGTCATCGATGTTGAACAGCAAGCAGAATGTAAAATGACTTTTCGGGAGTTTGTAGAGTACTTTACAGATGTTGATAGAAAACGGCTGTTAAACCTAATCAGTTTAGAAGTCAGCAATACTAAGTAAGGTTGAGGGGCATTTTACCCTGTCGTCAAAATGCTGTTTTTAAAACTGTAACTTTGAATATTACTATGTAGATTGGGAACCATTGTCGAGCCACCTCATATAGCAAGAAAGCTGGATTTTCTTACTACGTATTGGCCAGAGAATGCATCCACTCCAGAGGGCCCTCTTGAAAAGCCGGTTGTGGCGAAATACTGTTTGATAAGTGCAAAGGATTCATATACCGATTTTCACATTGACTTTGGAGGCACAAGTGTTTGGTATCATGTTCTGTGGGTATGCTGCCTCTTTCTGCCAACCGATACACTACTTTATTTATGTCGTGCATGTTGCAGCGTTGTTCTTAACATGCTACTTATTTATTCTGATTAAAAGGGTCAGAAAATTTTCTATTTGATTGAACCAACCCAATTAAATCTCGACCTATACAACCGTTGGCTCCGGGGAGACTTTGGCAATGAATGCTTTTTGCCGGATGAAGTGATTAATATATTCAATATAACTTGCTGTATTATTGTTGGTTAGGGATTTTTGAAATATAGTATGTATTTTCTTCGTTACAAGAACAAAGTTTTTTAAACACAGGTTCAGCAATGTTATCGGTGTGTTCTAAACAAAGGACAAACATTATTTATTCCAACTGGCTGGATTCATTCTGTGTATACTCCACATGATTCATTGGTATTTGGAGGAAATTTTCTACATAAACTTAATATAGGACTTCAGCTGCAGTAAGTCGATTTATAAAATGAATTTGTTTAGATCATTTTACCTGAATTTCTCACACTAAATGAAAAATACTGCACATTGTTGAATTCTGCTAGAATTCATGCAATGGAACGTAAAAGTGCAATAGCAGCCAAATATTTGTTTCCAAACTTTGAAACCACCCATTGGTTTGCCGCGAAAGGATTGGTACATGACCTAAAACGATATCATAAGAAAATCATTCCATCACATGTTCTTCAGGGTGTACAAGATTTACTTAAAATGCTCAAAGCTTGGCTGGATGACTTGGAAGTAAGGATGATTTCGTTATATTAAACAAGTCTGAAAACTCATAAAATTAATATTTTTAATTAAATTTGAATAAGACAAAGAAAAATACGATTCCTGTTGACATTAACCCGTACGAAATTGTAAAAGATCTATCAAAGGAGATCAAGCATGCTGAAAAATTCTGCAAAAAGTTTGATGAAAAGGTTTGTACTAATTCTCAAAAGTTCAAATATCGTGCTTCATTGAGATAAATTTGTGCTCCAATTATTAAATTACTTCTTTAATGTGACAGTCTTCAGATGGATCACCCAAACTCATCATTCGGTCTGGTTCTGTGTTACTGAGTTCTGCTGATGATGAGCATTCGAAATCCTCTGCAGACGTGAACATGAGTTTATCAGAAACACTTGCTGGAGATTCTCCCGATGCTCAAGTAAGAATCAAGATGAAAATTAGCCGAAAAAGCATTGATGACTGGTCGCCCAGTCCGCATCACACAAGGTACGCTTTCCTTTGTTCAAAAGCATAAAAATCCGAAACAAAAGTCCCCGAGACAGGACAAATCAATCATGGACTCTTTAATGGAATCTATTCAGTGAGGGTGGTAAAGAAGGTCCCGTCTCTGGAGCTGCTGGTAAGCTCACAACACCCTTTGAGAACCTATCACGGTCATTGGAGGGTATGGGAGATGAGGATTCCAAAGATAGTTTTGAGTGTCTATACATTGACGAAACTGGTGGGGGAGCAGACAGAGCGAGCAAACCTGGAAACAGTAGCAAATGGGATACAGATTCCAGCATTGTATCCGCAGACTCGCAGCAAAGCAAAGGAGGCCATGGTCGTAGACATAAAAAGGATGACAAGGATCGGAAACATCGTCGCCACAAAAGCAAACATAAAAAGAAAGACTCAGATAGAGACGAAAGTAAACACAAGCATAAAGGTCGCATAAGTGTCCATGAAGATAAACGGGGCAAGCGTGAGATTCAACCAGGTAAACGCAAAAATGCGTCCTTGAACGACGCATTAGCGGGCGCACTGGATGGAATGGAGGAATTAATTAAATCCTCAAATTATGCGGAGCGAGTATCAAAAACCCAGTAAGTTGTATGTGCTTTATCAAAGAGTTTCATTGCAGGATCTATATAATAAATTAATAATTTCAGCGGTATGTCCGACACTGTGAAGGAGTCTGTGGTTGGATTGGACGCAATGACGGATAGTATTTTGCAGAAAAATGCACTTGATTTTGATAATGAGCTGGATTTAAAGCAAGTTCATCAGGATGATGATTACAGTATGTGACATGTTATTGTATGGATATGTTGGTTAAAGCACCAAAGATAACTGAAAGCTAATTCAAGCTTTTTTTGCATTCCAGTTTATCTCCCTCTCGTTGCCTCAGACGATGAAAAAAGTTCTCGCAAGAAGAAAAAGAAACGCTCAAGAGACGACGATGACGAAACGTGGTCTCCTACAGGAAAACTGGGAAATGTGGGTTCAAGGAACTCCAAACCACCACGTCACCATGCAAAGAAAAAAGCAGTCGAAAAAGGACTCAAAGAAGCTGCTTCAAGACCCCTCAAAGTAAAGGTGAGGTTAATAGTTAATATTTGTTGAAGGATGGATTTATACTTTTCTTTATTAAAATTTTATCTTCACTACACTTCATTTGTATAGAGATCTCTACTTTCCTCATCATCGTCTCCTAAAAAGTCTTTCAACCAGAAACCACGAGATAGTCCCAAGAAGGTAAAGCCTGGCCCATCCAGGAATCTTTCAGCTGAAGAATCAACGAGTTCCACCTCTGTTTTAGGAGCATCCGATGCCAACAAGGCGGCTGCTGCCAGGAAATGGAAGAAAGGAATGCAAACTCCAAAACAAAGACTAAGCAAGATATTAAAGATGGGAAAATTCTTTAACCACTAAATACTTAACTGTGGTTTTGTGTTCATTAAATATAACGACGTAAAATATAGAGTAAGGATAATTCTTTGTGACAGTTGTAACAGGTTACACATTATGGTACGGCAAGTAGCGAGTCTACTTTAAGTACGTACACCTTCACACCACCACCACATAACTCAAGTGCCTTTTTTAAGAAAAGTGGGAATGAGAACAATTGTTCTTGGTTTTTAGAAATTATAGGCTAGCATAACTTTGTAATGAAACTTTACTTGCAATATTTTTGTGCCTAGTTTAACGATCAACGACGGAAAGATCTCTTACTAATTTAATAGGTTCATACAATTTGCTTAAAATACAATTTTAGATGTACGTTTTTGCACTTTAGTAGACTACAGCAGCACCCTATGAGATAAGGTTTTGCTGTAATCAGTATCGCAATGACTAGAAGAGCTAAGTACCTGGACAATATACTTTAAGTAACTTTAAAGCTCTGGTTGAAATATGGGAAGAACAAACATTTCTGTGAGATTCACACTTATGCATCATAAAATTTGTTATAAGTTTTAAAGTTTTATATTTTCAGCGTTGCCTGTATTATATCTTACTTTAGCATAATACACTGAATAATGACTGGTGGAGTGAATTTGTTACTTAAGCTTTAAAACACGGATTTTGAAAAAAAGTTTGGGATTGCTTGGATGAAAGGTTGTAAGGAATGTTTCAACGTATAAAGTTTACAGGACTATTAAATAGTGAAGTTTTGATGTAGGTACGTAATAGAATGCTGAAATTTAGAGGGGGTAGGGTAGCAAATTTAAAAAAATGGTAAGCGATATTTGAATCGAATGCGATTTTAATGTGTACTTTCTAATATTTTACAACCATATGCCTTCGGTAATTCCATTAGATGTAGGTAGGTAAGCTTGCAAACCCTCAAAAAATTGTAAAAAAAATTCAAACTATGAAAGTAACTCAATTCAAAACAGAATTTTTAACTAAACAATTTTGCCTCTGCATGCACTACCTACATGAAATGTTTGGACAGCCACCTAAAACGAAATGATTGTTTTAGGATGGTAAGTCAAAGGTGAATAAAACCGTCAAGTATATATGAAACTAGAT
The DNA here is from genome assembly GCA_027744055.1 of Callyntrura sp. NNG-2020. NCBI lineage: Eukaryota > Metazoa > Arthropoda > Collembola > Entomobryomorpha > Paronellidae > Callyntrura > Callyntrura sp. NNG-2020. The sequence continues at coordinate 21,598 of JAHZNE010001743.1, forward strand.
TTACTTTGCGTGAGTACTTAAAATTTACATGGTAGGTACTTAAGTTGGGAGTTTCGGCATACAAAATTGTAAATTATTATAAACACGGGATTGGTTAGTGGAAAAATTGAAACGGATTGTCGAAATTGTATGAGTAGATGGGAAAGGAGAATAGTTTCTCCACAAGGGTACAACTGATATGTAAATATATGAATGTAGGATCTAACAATAAGTCTACTATAATAGACTACGCAGCAGCAGAGTAAAGAAGGCAAGTGCTTGATTGAATAGGGTTGATGAGAGCGTTTCTAATAAATTGTTCGGGCAACAGGGACATATTATATATCAATTACAAATATACACATAAACAAAACGGATAACGAAACGACTCACATGTTAATTAATATCATTTACCAATAACCACGATAGTTTAAGTTTGCCCGCGATGCTGTCCTATTAGTGATGATATGATAGGGTTGTAATGTTTTTATCAAAATTTTAGTTTTAGAAAATTGACTTTTAAAAGTGCCCTAACTTTGTAAAAAGGAATGATTTAGTGAAAATTGGATTGTGTAATAATAAATGATAGCGTGAAACATAGATTGTGTTGCATATTAATACTTGTTGATTTCTGCTAGCGAGTACGAATGCTACGCATTGTGTTGGATACATATCCAGTTGACAGAACAAAGTTTGCTCGTGACTCGTGCAAATTTTAATTACCTTAAGACCAGGAGAATAAAGGTGTTAAACTAAGCTGTATAAGACGGTATCAATAGCTTTAGAACTTTAGTACATAATTCCAATAGCATATTAATTGGTTGTTGGAAAACACGAAAAAACGAGCAGCCATGAATCTTTGTAATAAAATCCCCTTAATCCTATACGATAGCAGTCTGCTTCGAGTCGCTAAGTCGCTTACCGCTTCTGCAAAAACATTGATACAGGAGCATGTGATGAATAACATGATGATAATGATGACGACCTCGCATGCATATATATGCTTACTTTTCGCGTGCAAACAAGCGATAGTTTTAACAAAAAGAAAAAGGGTGCGTTTGCGTACTTACTTGCAGTATAACAAATGGGATCGTACCTGAAAGAAGTCCGTCTCTCAAGAATTCTACCTGTGGGACTGAAATGACATGCTGCTGTGATGCACTGAAGAATGCCAATTGCGGATACGAAGTGACTGTCTGGTGAAGACCGAAAGGGAGAGTTTATGGATTAGACTTTCCGCTTTTTGGCTACTTTTTGCGTGAAGGAACCCTTGTCTGTGGTACTACTACTACTACTACTTGCTAGTAGATTATTGCACTGTGTACAGCCCGAGCTTATATACACTTTACTTTTTTATGCCTCTAGCTCTGTTTGCGTGTTGTTTGCACAATGGTTGGAAATAAGTGGAGTTTTGGAATGTATACACCATTGCGAGATGATGACGATGAGAATATTTAGCCCATCAAGATCAATTGAATGTTATCATCAATATCATCATCTGCTACTCTGCTGCTGAAGAATCACATCATCATCATCAGGTGCAGAAGGCAGGCAGAAAGTGCAGGTTGCCTTATTTTTTTTATATCACTACACCATGTACACACATATTCACAGGTACAGAAAATTAAACTTAAATGAATGAACCTGATCATACCACCTTACCACCACCACCTACTGTTTACTGTACCTTTTACACATTTAAATCAGAATAATGGAAGGAGCTATACCACCTCGTGCGTGTGAGGTTGTGTGCATTATGGGATGGGACTAATAAAATAATGGGGCTCGTCTAATAAAACCTTATCATCCAGCTTTTGAAAAGATACGTCTAACTGAATAGCAATGTTAACTAGTTACCTACACACTCGACTTCTTCGTCATAACACATCATCGTCATCATCACACAACGCTTAAAGTTTCCACATAAGTGGTTTTGCTCCTTGGTGCTTGCTGTTTGTTATCCATGTTGCAAAAAAAAACGCTGCGGTTGCCGTTATATTATATCAACAAGACGTTATGCGTTACAAGCATCGTATTCGTTTATATATGAATAAATTTGTGTTGTGTGCAAAGTGGAAATAAAGCAAGCAATAATGACTGTGCTGTTTGTATTAACAGATGTTGGTTTGTTAAGTGCTTTTGTAACTGCCCCCATCGTGTAAAAATGTTAAATGGGATTCAGAGAATAACGCAGCTTCCCCAGTCATGAAGAAAACAACTTTTAGAATTAACTTGTTTTACTGCGTTTACGCAACTTTTGCAATAAATTAGGGAGAATTGAGGAGGTAGCACCAAGTGATGCGCGATGTTGGGGAGCTGAGTGCGTGTAACGCAATAAAACAGTGCAGCCTTGTAGTGTAGTGGATTTTTGCACAAAACTTTTGTGGAGCAATAAACTGCGGACTACCTGTTTGCTGAAAATCCAAGTTTGTAAATTTACTTTAGGAAGAAAAATTTTCTAAGGCTGTTGTAATTAATTGTATGTTCACTTGTGCGGTAAAGAAATCTTAGAGAAGATTTAACGCTTCCAGTTAAGTAAACCAGCCAGTAAAACATTTGTTCATGATAAAAATTTGTGTGGATGTGTGGTAAAAGTTCCTACGAAATCGGAAGCATTTCTCTACGTAAGTACGTTATTTCTAACAAAATGTATCAATAAATCATGGCTACATTTCATGAAACGCTGACAATTTGTTAAATATTTTCCAACTGTTTAAATTTTGGTTACACCGAATTTTTAGCGTCTTTGTCAGCTTGTCATTTTATGAAATTATGTCCCTGTTGTCCCATTTTCCTGCTGGTGGAACAGAACAAAAGCACTATATGCAATTTTGTAGTAAAAACGGTTAAAACATGGATACGTATTCCGCAAATAAAATAATACCTATAGGAGGGTTCACAACTTATTCAAGTGTGACAACCTTTTCTGTACCGCGTTATCATTTCTGTAATTATCCCTTATATAAATACGGAACAATGAATGGATTCGCTTGATAATAGCTTTTACGTTTGAGTCTTTTCTGTTGCATATGGGTATTCTTCTTACCTAAATACTGTGACACTTGTCAAAACTTAAGTCATACACAAAACTTTAAAGGAGGCTGGACGGGTGACTTTCTTTATGTTCAGGAAATATTTCATTTGTTTCGCGTGTACCTTTACAGATATGAATTTTAAAAAATACATGATCATCGGTATCAGTTTGTTATTACTGTTTACTTGATGTCATTGTAAACAATTTGTAAGTGGAGTAACAATATTTTGTGCATATCTCGTATCTCGAATCAAAATTATGTCACTGGACGACTGAACCCCAAATATTCACACGCGCATGCCATGTTCAAAATAGCAATCGAAACGTTCAATCTACAAAAATGGCATTCACGTTAAATAAAAGAAAATTACGCCGTAAATTGTTTGTATTGCTCTGCATTGAAGGTAGCATATTTTTATTTCTTTTATTTGAGTAAAGCACATACATCTTTTATTTATCAATATTTGTTTTTATAAATAACAAAAGTACATTTTACGTAACATTTTAATTTTTGGTGCTTAAAAACAACGTGTCCATAAACTTACTGCCCAACTAACAGCCAACAACAACAACCCTGTTTTGTCTTTTATCTATAAGTTACAGAAAATAGTTTGTCATGTTATATTCAGAGGCTTAACAGTTATGTCGGAAAAGTGTGTGGCAATCGAACAAGTTCAAATATCGTGAATGAATATATTATTGAGGGGGTTTGAACGATTTAAATTGCCAGTGGTTATATGAAGTAGGTACACATTTTTAACAGACAACCTTTCCCAGATTTATTATCATTTTAATATTTTTTTAGTTGTTTTTTAATTAAAGCCATTCGCTGTTTGTGAGCTTCTGTGACAGGAGCACGTTTATAAGCCTTTGGCTCCTCACTGCCAAAGCCCGGAAGCCAAACGCTGGAGTTTCTTTCCAAGTACGTTTGCAAATCCTTAACTTCCACAGCGGAAGCTTTTCTGTGTGAAGCGACTGCACAAGCACCTTCAATGATTTGTTCAAAAAATTCATCAGCATATCCCAGCAAAAGATCCTCAACGTCGTCATCTAGTTGCTCGTTGGGGTCTACTTGCTTAACCAAATCCTGCAAACATTTCCTTGTGAGAATTACATTAGTTGTTTGAGGTTGCTGATTTAATGGTTGTCCCATTCCTCCAGTCGCATTTGACATGCCAGAGTTTACATTCACTGGTGTTGAATTTACCGTTGGCATTTGTGACATTGATCCAGATGCCCCTGTGGAGTTCATTTGGGAATTAGGTCCGTTCATAGACGATGCCATTCTGAATTTGAATTGATTCTGAAAAATACACATGTCGTCATTAATTTTAAAATACTGGCAGTTAGCAAGAATAAATTATATATATTGTTTATTGGCATTCACAATTTAAAACTGCTTTCCACTTACCTTAGATTATCAAATACACAACAGTAGTTCAAGCTCAATTGACCCGGGCACACAATATTGCTCCTTACTTGTTAAGTAAGTACACGTAATTAAGCGAGTGATTTTGATAATTTATCATCAAACATATAAAAACAGCTAAATTAAAACACCATTCGTAGAAGCCGAAGCGAGCGCGCACGTGAGCAAATAAATGGTCCCGTACAACAATATACAATTTCTTGTTATTACTGACGGNCGCGCACGTGAGCAAATAAATGGTCCCCTACAACAATATACAATTTCTTGTTATTACTGACGGTCAAACGGTTGAAACGGTACGTGACGGTAGTGCAATATCAATCTCAATCTGACGTCTCGGTTGAGGATAAAAAATTGAAGTACTAGTACCCTTGATAATTTCTTTCGCAGTCTGTCACCGTCACAAATTAGCACGTTCAGAGTATCTTACAATGTGATTGTTGATCTTTGTGGAGGGGAAGTAAGCCACGTAATTAAAATTTTAAGTAGGTTAAGGCCAGTCCGCGTTGCAGTCCAGCCAAAAAGCTGCTGTACAGCTGCAGCTGTAAGAGTTTAATGTGATAGTGATGTTTATTTACTCTCAGCTATACATACTCATAACTAAGCAGATTTATCAGTTGGCGCAATGATCCTGTGCGTGTTGGGGTATCTTGAGACGAACGGGTAACATATATAGGTACGTAACGTAGTTGATCAATGACAGACAACGCCTTGTCTTTGTTCTCATTTTCGATATTGATTTTAGCTCTGACTTGCTCGCCCTCTGTATTTTTGCACGTTGTAAAAGGCAAATAGGAATTTCATATTTACGAAACTAACCGGTGTAATGTGTAATTTAGAAATGTCAATAGTAATTGTCAGTTGGCGTATTCTGAAGACAATAGACAGTTAATTTGGTGCACGATACTAAAGAGTGGTGATAACATGGTTGTAATTTTATCCGATTTGTTTTTGCAGTGGTGGTGGGTAATTTCGTTCGGAGATAGAAAAAGGATTTCCGATCCCTGTGCAACGTGCTGCTAAAAAAATCTGATATTGTAACATGTCGCGAGATCACAGTCCAACAGCATTAACAGATGAAGAGGATGACATTTTTGACAACAATAGCCAGGTGATAACATGGTTGTAATTTTATCCGATTTGTTTTTGCAGTGGTGGTGGGTAATTTCGTTCGGAGATAGAAAAAGGATTTCCGATCCCTGTGCTACGTGCTGCTAAAAAAATCTGATATTGTAACATGTCGCGAGATCACAGTCCAACAGCATTAACAGATGAAGAGGATGACATTTTTGACAACAATAGCCCCAGAGGGGAAATCCAAGGGAATCTGAGCAAATGGACTAATTACATACATGGATGGCAAGATCGTTTTATCGTACTGAAGGATGGAACACTTTCGTACTATAAGTCAGAGTATGACCTTTCTTTTGGCTGTCGAGGCTCGATATCAATTTTGAAGGCAAACATTAAGGTAGGTTTATACAATGAAAACAAAGAAACACTCCTTGAAATTTAGTACGTGCGCATTTGCATAGATTTGTTGAAACGTGTGAATACACGCTATTTTTGATTATGCGTGAAGTGCATTTTGAATTGATAATCTTTCTTCTTGGCTGTATTTAATCAAACCCAACCCCTTCTACGTGGATGACTCAACAATGACAGCCTCATGAGTTTGACGAGTGTCGATTTGATGTATCCCTCAATGACTGTGTGTGGTATTTAAGAGCGTCTAACGCAGATGAAAAGGGCAAATGGGTGGACGCGCTTGAGGTGTCTAAGGTAAGTCAATTTTTGTAAATAGCATTATTAGATACTGCACTGGTGTTCTTTTAATTTCTCTGCAACATGTATTAGTACATATTTGGCATCCAGTCTGAATAATGATGTTTAATACCAGTGCAAAGCAAAATATTTTGCGTTGGTTTGGTGCATACAACTTTTGTTAGTTATAGCATGGCCATATCATCCTTTTAATTTTGGTTTGTTCGCAAAAACCGTCTTCCGTGCTGTTTTTGAATTTATTGAATTTGCCGTTATTAAAAGCTGAGATATTAATGGAATTGTATAAACATTAGTGTGCATCTCGTACATCTCGAATAATTTACAAGATTAAAAAAATACGTGGAAATAAATTTCCCACTTACGTGCATATACTAGCCACAAGTTAGTCGCCGCAGATTTAACTACTAATTGAAGGTTTTTATATTAAATTTACCCTGTGTCCCAAAATGTAAAACATTCAAAAGACATTTGAAGTGACAAGAGGGAGCACGCGTTGAGGAAAATTCAAATAATTTTTAATGGGAGTTTTACTCACACTTCACGCTTTAACAAAATAAGTACACGCTTTTTTCTAGTTTATCAAGGGGAAATCTAATAAGTTTTTGAGATTGAGTCAAAAAGTTTCAATATTTAACTGTCTTGAGCTCATTTTCTCTCCACTCTCCACCTCGTGACAATAATTACACCAACATTTTTGTTGTTAGTCGTTATGCTAAAGAGCGTGGCTTAGATCAATGGAGCAAAAACAAGTTAGCATAGTTTACGACATTTATTTGTTTTTTCTAAGATGAATATACTCCTACCCTAGACTTTGATACTGCCGTGGTAACAAATAGAATCGCGGGTAACTATTGGTTACTTTCTAGCAATAATTTTATAAAATAATTTTTGGTAAGCGCCCTGCCATTTTACGGTTAAGCCATACGTGTACCCACAGATTATTTCGGCATCTGCAATTTTGTGCCATGCCGTTCCTGTCAAATGCGATGTTGTGTAATTCCCTATGTCGCCGTTTCACATGTCACATACTTGTGTCGTGTCACTTTTTTATTTTAATTATCCCATGCATGTATTTTTTTCATTTAAAATATTTTAGATCACTTACGTTAGTTACAAGCTTCGTTGCAGGTCAAATACATGGAAAAGTAATGAGAAAAAACGAAAGATAATAATTATTACATAAAAGTTGACAGACTCTTAAAAAATTGTCCATTTAAATCAGATTACAGTACATGGGTAACCAACAGTGACATTATTGATTATTTAGAAAATTTGTTAAATTATTTGTTAGTCGTTTTTATGAACGCGATGAGTACTATGGGCGTTTGAGTTTTCACGTTTCGTAGAAAAGCCATCTTCTATCTCTCTCTAAGTGTCGCCATGCCTCCCCTTTTATTTCTTTGGGCTTTTATTTTTATTAGGTATTATTAGCATCATCATAATCATCCATTCTATGGCGATTATGGGTGGGTGAAGACTCTACTGACGATGACAACGGACATGTATTTGTCCTTGAGAAGTGCAAAGCAGTATCTGTAGAGTTTATGACTGCCTGTGCAAATGTGTTATGTAATATTAAATAATAATTGTTTATAACAATAGAGTGAAAATGCGCCTCGCTTTACTAACAAGGTTTTTAGCATCTGCTAATTGGTGTATAATAGATGCAATGTTAAATTCTCGATGTCAATTTATATTTTTCTTTATTCACAGCATGAGTCCGGCTATGGAAGCCAGAATAGTTTGAGACGACATGGCAGTGCTGTTTCTATATCATCAACTACGCAATCAATCACGTCTACGTCTAGCTTTCATCGCGGAAGAAGTTTAAACGCCAAGCTATCCGATTTGGAAAATTATCGAGGGATTTTGGTTCATCAGATAGACACTTTGCAAAAGTACTTTGATTTGCTCGCTAGTGCAGCAAACGGCGGGAGGAGTGGAGGTGTTGGACATTGTGAATTGGAAGCAACTAGTGATATTGCAGTGAGTAGTAGTGGTACAAGTGGTAGCAATAGTCCAAAAGTTGTAAACGGTGTCATTGAGGATTTGGATACGCCAACACCAACAGCATACACTGATACAACGGAATCACCATTCTTCAGGTCATCATCAACGTCATCAGCAAATAAATTAGGTAAATAACACAATAACAAATCCTGCCATTTTCATTAAAACAGCATCTAGGCTACTTCTACATTTATTGAACATGGTCCAAGTACGCCCTCAAAATTATTTTAGTTTTACATGAAATCAGTACTGCGACCAAAATAATAATTGAGGGCAAAGTATTAGATAGTGAATCGACCTTTGACCTATTACCAAACGTATACCAATATGTTTACTCATATAGAGCCCATACATGCCCAGTTGTTACGAAGAATATATCTAATCCCGTCGTAGTCATGTGCATTTAAAAGCTTAAAAGCTTCATCCAAGTTTATTGGCCATCCAACATCGTCAATCTTCCTTGTTTAGTTCATGTGATCTCTTGCCATGTACAAACCAATACTGATTGATTGACTCATGTTTACTCAATTGCTTTAAACGTTTGTAAAATCATAATATTTTCTTGTTATTGTGAGAGAACTCGAAAAAATTTGTGTTTAAGGAAGTGCCTGAAGTTCAGTTGTGTTGACTGTATTTTTGTTTAAATGCAAGTAGTCTTCTTGGGTCAGGATTAAAGTATAGCCAGCCTGCTTCTTTTTACGTTGTAGTGGCTCTATTTCCTCATTCTGGAATGTGATAGCTTATTTATTTTAAAAACATAAATCATCATCATAAGACTACCACGACGGCGAGCATGAGTATGAGTCATATAATGAAAACCTATGAAAACAGATAAAACAATAGTAGCTCTTGTTCGCTAACCATCACCACATTCTGTCCGACAGAGACAAACAAAAAAACTCTATATGTCTATAATCCAACATGAACTCATGTACTAGTACTGCATATTTAACGATGCGCAATTATACAATTAAATACTTGCACCAATTCTATTGATCTCATTTCAATTTCATCATATATCACAGTTGCTTGCTTTGCTCGTTTTATGAAGTTACAAATTGTAGTTACTTAGCAAAATATGATAGTTAAAAAGAGTACCAAGAGCTAATCAATTACCCATTAATTATTACGAACAACTTTCAACTTTATCCGTTTCAAAAATACGATGAAACGTTTTGTTTTTAGTCCCTCGTAGATGGATGGAGTTATGTTCTATGATTACACAGGGAAAAGAACGCAATAATATTTTAGATTTACACATTAGATACAGAGCAGCAAATATGCAGGGGTAGATAAAATTTTAAACTTTTGTGTTTCGTCATTGCAACCTATATTTACATTCAACGTACAGTACATTGAAAAAATCCACACTTACAGCACTCATGATAATACCGTCACACGGTAACAAAGTAGATAGGGAAAATGGAAAAGCTTGTTCCCCCTTTTCCAGCAAAAAGTTTTGTAGTCTCTATGTTAGGGTCTTTGTGAGGGGTGGTGGCAAGGCACACAGAAAAAGGGTCTTTCCTTTAATCGTTTCTTAGAAATTTTATATGCCTTTTCCAGAGACCAAATAGCCAGCAACAGCAACAACTGTCTAATCTGTACATTGTACATTGTAGAACAAGTCCCCTTTAGTATTACTATATTCTAGCTATACTGTAATATCATTTATGGAGTCAAACCTTAGATTAATCTAAGAGTCAAATCAAACCGCTGTAATTGTCGAGATGATAATGTTGCTATGTTGCAGAGAACTTTGATTTCATTTGACTTTGAGAACAGTCTTGCTGAAGATAAGCATTTGCATTTTCTAATTATCCAAGAGCTACTTAGCTAGAGCTATGACAACCTCCTGAGATTGCATTGCACACATTCTTCTTTGTGCATAGTACACAAAATATGGCCCTATATTTGGATGGATATGGATGTCTACTTATCATGTTTACCTGATTTGTGCTAGAACGTCTGCAATAAAGAATAATAATAATAATATTCCCATCTGTAGGTGACAAATTTTACATCCATAAAAATACTTGCTCACGGACACACGGACGAACACCGGTAAATCATTATTCTGGTTAAATGGTGTGTCCGCTACAATACGTGTACATTGTAATACACTAAAAATGCTGTCATTTTTACGTATTTACATCTATTATTAGAAGCACGATAAAAGTAGGTATAAAGCAATGTATTAAACCTAACGTACGTATTGTTAAAATACACTTGAATATGAATTAACAAGCTGGTTGAAATAATATGCAATGACCCGCTGGAAGAGCAATAATAAATTGGAGACATTCATTTATTATAATATTTAAAAATTTTCCTTTTCGCTGACAGATAGTGAAGATGGTTTAGATGATAGAGAACGCTTATAAACGTTCCTTTGTCTGTAATCCGTAGCATTTAACACGTAAGATTATCTTTTCTGAAGAACTGTGACTGTTTGTGGTGCTTCATTCTCAATTCTCATCCCATGATGACTGTATGTGTTTACTTGCGACGTGCATGAAAATAAAATCTTTTCAGGATGTTCGTCTTACTCATTCATATTACGCCATAGTGTACGTAGCAAAAGTATTACGTTGTCACGTTACTTCTGTGTGTGTGTGTGTACCATGATCATGAGTACAACTGCACAAGTGTGCAACATGGGAAAGAAACCGATGATAATGATGATGATGACGACGGCGATACAGCAGGAGCAGGAGGGGAACTTTTTTTATGGTTCTTTTAAACTTGCACGTTTTGTTTGTACAAAGTAGGTGGTTTAAATATGCAGCGGTGGTAAATGGCTGTATGAAAGTGTGGTTCGGTTCTGTTTTTACTGTGCTGTGTGTTGTAATAGCATCGGGCGATATTCATGATGGCAAGGTTTGTGGAAAATAGAATGAGTGCGTACTAAATTGGTAGATGTAATAAAGTCCCATAAGTAATAATTATTCTGTAGGAAATAAAGACGACGAGAAATCCAGATTCAGTTTTGACAGTCAAGTTGACGTTAACAGTGTAGCAAAGCTGCAGAGAATCTGGGTGGATAAAAGTTCTAGTGTGCCCCTTAGGCTGCTTGTTGGAAAGGTGTTGTGCTTTGTGCTTTCCTTTTGTTACTTGACAACTTGAGGCTACCCTCGTCGACGTCCCAACGATATGCCTTAAAAAGCATGAAATTGGGAATAGCATTTTTACTGGAATTTCTACACGAGTATTGAGATATACCTCGATTTATAAGAGTTTTTAGTATTTTTCCTTGGGTTATTAAAACTTCCCGTCCGTGGCCGGTTAAGTTCTCATAGAGTCTTCACTGTGACTCGCTCCCGCAAGTGAACAAAAAGAAAAAGAAAAGTAAGCTTGTTAGTGAGTATTTTAAAATAGGTTTTGTTTCATGTTTGAAAAAAGAAAGCAAATTAAAAGTTATTATGCAACAACTGAAAAGCCAACCGTGGTCATAGGCAAGGTAGTTTTTACATATGCTGTGTTTTGCAACGTTTGTAAAATCCATGTCCATGATGACGCATGTGTTAAATATGTTTTACCATTGCCATTGGCGTACATTGTGGTACGTTGTTTTGTTAGAAAGAAGATCATAATCATAAACATGCTCCCGTTGCAAATGTCTTTCTTGTATGCTGATCCGGTGAGGTGAAATAGATAAGATCAATGCAATATGATGGTACCTCTTTGCTGGTGTCAAGTTATTTGTGAAACAAACCTGACATATGGGCAGGGCTAAAGTATCATGGGGGACGAGGGGGAACATTCCATCCCTAAAATACTTTATGACCCCTCCCCTTCCCTCATTTTAAATCTCAAAATCCAAGGGGGACCTGTTACCCCCCGTCCCCCAGGTTACTTTAGCCATGCATATGCGCATAGCATACTTTAATCGATATGCAATGGGTTTTAGGAAAAAAAAATAACAAGTCTGAATGAATAGTAAAAATCGTGACTACATTTGTTCATTTTTGAAGCAAGTTGTCTCGTAGTTTTGTTAAATGCTGTCTCACATTTCCCGATGTTTTCGTCAACGCCATTACTGTGTTTAAATTGTTAGTTGGAAAGTTTTAAACGCATGTTAGGTATTACATCTGAATTGTTTTCTATGACAACAAGGCAAGTGCTTGATGATATAATCATAGAATGGTAGACGATTATTTTGTGGATTTGAGAATCAGTTTTTAAGCCGTACATCATAAAATGGTTTAATGTTAGCCATTTTCCATTTTATTTGAATTGTATACAGGTTTGCAACAACGTAGCTGGTGTGACAGTTGTTGATATAAATGATTAAAATGTTTGTAAATATTTAGATAATAAACTTTGTGTACCAAAACGATACAAATTAGTTCGTGTAAGCATTATGGTGAATATAGGCATACTCTTAGCCAAACCAGTTTTGCATACTACGAACCATCAATGAAAACAAATTGGTTTGAAACTTCGTTGCAACGTAAACTTAATATTTGTGTATATCGCGTAACATATATTTGAACTCATTGCTGATTCACAATTTGTTTTTATTAATTTGTTTACAGACATAACCAGTTTAAATCAAGCACTGACTGACTCAGACCTAAAAGTGGTAGATTTTCGCGGAGAAGCAATAACATTTAAGGTGAGCTTAGAGCAGAATTAACTTAATTTGTTTAATAAGTTTTGTTGTTAATTACGACTCGCAATTTAAATGAAAAGCACCGGCGTAATTTAACCAATCATTTTCTCCTTCAGTTGACAACATCTGCCATACTGAACTCAGTTTCGACCTGTATCGATTATATGCAAACTAGAGAGGAGCTCTGGAAGAAGAAACTTGAACGTGAAGTACAAAAGCGAAAGAAACTCGAAGAGAATTTCAGTCAGTCTTTAAAAGAAGCCCAAGATAAAAAAGGAGGAATGGGTGGACCAGACCTTGAAGAAGGACCACACAGTACCTTAAACGAAGATGAATTTTATGACGCTGTCGAGCTGGGGCTTGACAGACTTGAAGAGGAAGAAGCATTTAAAGAACGTCTGAAGACGATCAAAGTTGACACTAACAGCTTATCTTCCTCAAAGTCACAAAATCATCCTCTATGGAAGGAACTGGATAAAGTCACCCTGTAAGTCAAACTTTTTTGAGTCAGTAATTCTTGTCAATCAACGTGGTTATCAACGATAGCCCGAAAATGAGTTGCAATTAATTGAACTAAATGAATATTCCTAATAATATTTGCAGCCACACTAGAACAAATGACAATACTCGAATCTGTCTCTGAAGACACGCTCGTTTTTCTTCAAATTCACAAGCGGGTTTGGCCTGCTGCACAAAGAGATGCCTTGTTTTGGTCACATATTCGATCAGTTCCGGATGCTAGAGATTCGGACGGTCCGAGGACATGGATAGTTTGTAATCATTCCACAAATCATCAGAAAGCGCCTGTAAGATTCTAACGTGACCGTATGAAAATTTTAAGTATTGTTAATATTTGTGGATTTGTGACCTTTGCTTGGGTTGTTTCAGGAATGTAAGAATGGCAAGTATATCCGTGTAGACCTTACCGTATGCATGGTGTGTCAGACAATAGTAGAACCTCCTAAAAATGGAGCTGAAGTTTCAAGAGATAATTTGACGTGTAAAGTTACATATTGTTCTGAAAGTAAGGTGGTATACATATAAGTTTGTCCTTCACAATATCATGAATCCGTAAAAATATTATTTATGTCATTAATTGTCTGTTTTACAGTTAACCCCGGAGGATGGGCTCCAGCTGCCGCTCTTAGGGCAGTGTATAAGAGGGAATATCCGAAGTTTTTGAAAAAGTTCACGCACTACGTATATGAACAGTGTAAAAATAAACCGATATTGTTTTGATCCTTTCACTGAGCTCTCAAATATGCTACACTAAAAAGCACTTGAAGACATGCTAATATATTCTACTGTGATTTTTAAAGAAAATAGACAGAGCCAAGGCTATAATCCTACACTGCAACTCTTCTCCCAAAAATATTTTAAATAAAAGCCATTTTGGCTAGAGTTGTTGTTAATAAAGTATCGTTTTTAGTTCAAAACTGTCAAGTACATTAAACTTTCAAGTATGGTCTTTGCTGCATTTGGAGATGCTGCTTTGGCTTGTAGCTCATTAACAACACACCAGACAGCCTGCTTTACGACAAAATATAAAAAGACGACAGACATGTAGATGTTATATGGTATTATGGATTAATAGACCTAATCAGTTTCTCCCGGTTATCTTAAATGAGTATGTCTAAACATCGTCGTAAATTGTTGTGATACAGATTAAAATTAAGCTTAGAAACTTATTACAACAAAATTAGGAAATTAGGGTTACTATATGTGAAGCTTTTCTGCATTTATGACATTTATTTTATTTTAAATTTGAGAACTGATTTAACGACTTGCCGAAATTGTCACTCATTATTTTGTAGAAAATTTTAATACTACAAAAAATAATTAACTGGAAAATGACAAACTATGTGGAGTGGTTTAAAGCAGCTGGGGATTACTACATATACCGAATTTCGCATTTCAAAAATATAACTATATATGAATATTTAATATTACGGTTGACAGTAAAGTTTGCATAAAATTCCAATTGTTAAAAAATCTTTCTTGATCCGAATATCAATATAAATGCCTACCACATATTATACGTAAATACATATTTATAATGTATATACCAGCTTGCAAATATCTGTGATGATAATAATGATAGTGTTTTATATTATACGGTATATGCCTCAGCTTCTTCCGATTTTCTGATTTTTATGTATTATGTTTGAACCGTATCAAATATTGCGTAATGTAAAGATTGCATATTGTGTAATTATGTAGGAGTGATTGGACCGAATGACGTTATAACTTTTAAAACCCCAGAATGGTTTGCCATTTTTAAATGAGCTATTATTGTTTAAAGTTGGTTGCTTGTGCATTTTCAGTTTTTGCGTTAACTTATGAAATATTTTATAATAACGGAACCAAAGTATGTAGACATAAAAGCTTCTTTTATGCCAATGAAATCCTCAGACATATATACGATGTACGTAATATACATCCATGCATATCCAAGTTCCAATTTTCCAAAATATCTGCTATGAAGATAACAAAATGTTTCTATTATATTTCTTATATCTGTCTTAAATATTATAATAATTATTGTAATTTCAAAATTGACCTTGTACATAATAACACCAACACTAAGTTACATAATGGCATAACGCCAGCCTAAGTTCACGCTGGAATAGTTCATTTATGATGATTGATGACAATGATGTTGAGAAATATGTTCAGTAATACTATATCTCTACGTGTATGAATTCGTCTGCATTAAAATAAGGATAATTTTGATTGGCTTATGCAAGTGTATAAAATTTGTAATACTACTATAGCTTGTCCTACTATTAAGTCTGTTAATATTAGGGAACCAATGTATTTTCCTATTTGAGAAACGGTGATATTGGTAATGAAGTGCAACTATCGTATAGTATGTTAAAATAGTGCGATAGTGAGACGATTAATATGATCCTTTTGATCAAATAGGGACGTTGCCTCAAACCTCATTTTGCTACTAATAATGGTGATAGTGATGAGGGTCGAAGTGAAATTACTACTCCAAAAAAACAACAAACAATATTGCCTTTCATTAACCAATTAAAATTGTATATGTAGGGATGTATACCCGTTATACTGTAATTTAAAAAAAACAAGCCATAATTGATTGTTATAAAGCTACTTTAAATAGTGAGCGAGCATTAATGAAATATATAGTGTCGATATTATACTTTTACAGAAGCATACATGTATACCCAAGTATAAGAAAAGTAATACTGAAACACCAAATCAACAATACCGTACTGAAAAATGATTTTTAGGTCATAAGATGAAAAAGCATTTTGAAATAATTATCTGTAAACACCTCATGATTGAACGAGAACGCATGCATTCCTTCAATCGTCTTATGTATTAAACTAAATACGTGTCACCACGAGAGAAAGTCATATTGTGTAATAAAGTGAATATCAACATCGCATTTAATAAAAATTACAACAAACGGTTTTTTGTGTTATTATATCACAAATTATTATTTTCGTCAATAACTAAAATTCACCTTTTATTGTTTTATTTTCTTCATAAGTATATAACATCTCATCAGTATAATAATTACTGGAAATTCGCAGTCGCACTGCAACCTGCTTGGTGAGTACATCTTATTTTTTTATACTTTTAAGTAACAAACTGGATTAAAAGTAATTGTCGTTATGTTTGCACACATTCACATATATCAGGCAAGATTCTGTCATCTGTCATATAGAAAAGTAGAGCACATGGCTATGGACTTTTTGTGAAACTATCTTAGAGTACTC
This sequence comes from Callyntrura sp. NNG-2020, assembly GCA_027744055.1. NCBI lineage: Eukaryota > Metazoa > Arthropoda > Collembola > Entomobryomorpha > Paronellidae > Callyntrura > Callyntrura sp. NNG-2020. The sequence goes on from JAHZNE010001743.1 coordinate 38,196, forward strand.
ATAAGTATGGGTGCTCTAAGATAGTTTCGAAAAAATATTTAGTTCTATTAATGTATTGCAACATCATACTCTCTTAACCAAATAAAATGCATGTAATATATTATTATAAAAGTAGTAAATACAGAAAATAACACATACAATATCGCATACAACATTTTATGTACCAGTTTAGGTTGCAGAAAATGACAGCAATGAGCGGAGAAAATAGAGAAATAAAACGGAAGAAAAACCCAATCAAAATATCAAAAAACATCACATTGTGATTCACAATGATTGTGCTGTGTGCTGTTATTCGTTGCTCCAGCCTTCTCATCTCTATGCTTTCACATCAAAACTTAAACTAATACTTGTCTTGTTTGATTTTAGTCAATTTCATGGAATTTCAATCACAGCGTAAGCCACTAGCCGACGTAAAACATGAATTATTATCTACATCAAATTTGAGAAACTTTAAAAATTAACATTAACACCTTGTATAAGCTAAGTTGATGATAATGTTGCTGGTAGTAGTCTGGGTATTGTAATGGCGCGAGTAAATTTACTTTTCCGTAGTAAACTAAAAATTTGATAAAAATGACTCACGTAAAATTAGGTTTACTGTGGAAGATAATTCCAATTAAAACTGTAGCTTCGATTTTTCTCATGTTTAGTGTTTATAGTAGTTTGTACCACTTGCAAAAGACGGAGAAGATCGATTTTGTAGAACACCATACCATTACTTTCTATTCAATTCAAGTATATTATTGAGCACTCTGTACGCTGCATTTAATAGTTGTTGACTATATGTATTTTTGCATCAATAGCAGAACAAAACCTTTACAAAGATTTGTGTGCAGTTTTGTAATAATTTAACAGATCGCGGCTGGGTAGAACTGCTGGACCACTACTACAACTATGATTACTTATGCGACCCAACATTAAACTAATTATACGAATTGTTTGCTGTGTTTTGTTTCAGTTTCAGTATTAGATTGTTTTTAAAGCACATGTTTGTTTTTGTTGATGTTGGTAGCAATAATAGCTGTGTCTAATTTTAAATTGTTATTTATGTAGCTTGTGTGTAGAAATATACAAAAAATGAAAACCATTTTCGTCATTTGGTTTGCTCTTACTTGTAAAGCACTAAATCTAATAGACAAGAAGAAATAATTTTTGGTTATTACTAAGTAAGTATAGTACTACATTCACATGTATTTTAGAAGATTTACTTTGAGAAAAGCCGAAACCCTCTCATTTTTTGAGTAATCAGTAATCACCGCTTATTTTAATGTCTACGTTGCCCATCGCAAATGAATTGTCTTCATGTGCGAAACAGCATTTTCACTCATTGTTAACATAGGATTTATTGGATTAAGGCCATCATATTTGACAAGGGAGAGACCAGCAAGTCCCATGAATGTATGAAGAGGATCAACATGTTCGTTGTCGCACTTCCCAATTCCTCCAGATAAGGGATTTTGATTGCCAAGCAGAAAGTCAACGTTTTTGGTGTGGTCAAACATATTTACACTTTCCAGTAACTAAATTAATTTTTTAAGCAAATTTGCATTAGAAATTTTTATAGTCCTTTTTGTAGTAAAGGAAGTTTGAGTTTCACTTACTGCTAATGTAGCCACAACCCAATACGAGTAGCAAGTGTCTTCCGCTTTGTTTGGTCCTAATGAAACAAAAACTTGTGAATCATCTTATAACCACGATAAATGTTTTTAATTATATGTTAAAAAATTTGTCATACTTCCAGAAAAACCAAATTCCTGGCGCAAAAGGCACCATCGTCTAAGTCGCTCCACCTCTGCTTCAGAAAACGAGTCTACAAAACGATTCAACAAACACAGCGATGCTACAGCACAAAACGTATACGCAGCGTGACCTTCTACACCATATCCGGAAGTGAAAGAACCTTCGTACGTCTGTAATTAGCAAAACATAAAAGTTATTTTTTAAATTTTAATAAAATTAATTATACCAATTTTACAGAAACTATATTGTATGGTTAAGTATCGTGTTGAACCTACAAAGCTATTTTTAATAAACTCGACAAGTTTTGGAACATTAATGTGACTGAAGTCATTTAAAATGTAACATGTGCAGACAGCACAGTACACAAATCTCATATCCTTTTCAGTGCACCCTAGGCTGGCCTTGAAACTGAAAATAAAAAGTTCATAAAGCTTGCTTGTATTAATGTACTCAGTAGTTTCGTGATATCTAATAAGTATTACTAAGAGGATTATAGTTGAATGCATACCTTCCATCGTGATTTTGTAGAGCAGACACACCTTTCAATATTCCATCTCTATCAACCCTTTCCAAATTGTCTCCGAGAGTAAGTAAGGTCACTAGGGCTGCATAGGTCATTGTGATATGGCTTGAAAAAAGTTGAACAGGCAGTGTTTTCGTCGGGAATTGGTCTTTGGGTGAGGCTTTTTTAAGCATGAAAGTTGTTGATCCTTGGAAGCCACAACGTTCCAACGGCTCTACGAATTTTATATCATAGATCTCAGCTCTTATAATTATTTTCTACTTCACATGTGACGTATATTCGCGTTAATTGCAAAAGTCTTACCTCCTGTGATCTGAAGGTGATAAATCCAATTAATAATGTTCTCTTTCTCTTCATGTTTTAGCGTTTGTGTAGCTTTCAAAATGTCTAGACTCGTTATTGCAAAGTGAAGAAATGTCATCCTGAAAAACCATCATTGTACCGTTCTAGATCTAAGAACTTGATGTAGTAATGAATTACTTTGAAAAAGTTACAAGCATTTACCGTTGTGTGTCGAGATCCTCGAATGCTGCCGGTAAACGCGACAGTAGAATCATCCTACAATACCGGATGTGATACGGTTTCAACAGCTCCATTCTCCACTTGCGATTAAAATAAATATCTGGAGCATCATTGTTGCATCCACTATTGCTCAGGAAGCCTTTTCTTTTGACATTGTCTCCACATGGATTGGAAGAAGCCGAATTAGATGTACTTGGCTCCGCTATTGATGGTGACGCTTCTCCACCACTAGCCATTTTCAAGATCCACTAAATACGTTTCCCTTATTTCAACTACTTACTTACAACTGGTAAGGCAGTGTAGGTAGAGTTCTTATTTCCTATTATTACGTATATTTTTCTGACGGATTCGAACATAAAGATAATCATTAAAGTAATTTTACTGCCAACTCTTTTCAACTCAT